>PYAF01004398.1:1587641-1619931 GCA_007407185.1 Glycine tomentella | reverse complement strand
AGATCTTGAACTATTTTTTTTATTTCTTTATTATTTATAAGATTCTATTTATCTTTTAAATTTGAGTTAATGTTGTCCTTTCAAAATAAAGATTATTTTCGATTTTGACACATAATTTTAAATTATTTATTGACTGCTTCAAGATATGAAATTTGTCCCATTGAATTCATTACATAAAAATTATGAAATCCAACAAATGTTCATACAAAAAAGTCATAAATATCATGTAAAAAATGTGTTTCATGAGCAACATTTTTTTTATATTATATTTTTTTTACAAGTAAATCTATGAAACACGTACGATACTTGAGTAAATAAAAAAGTGATTCAAAATTATTTTCTAATTAAAACCGAAAATTGTCATTGTTCCGAAAGAGTAACATTGAGTTAAATTTTAAAAAATAAAATAAAATAAAACAAAAGAATAAATAATATTTAAAAAAATAAAGAACAAAAATGTATTTTATGCAAAAATGCAATGGTTTCACTTGTGGCTTAACTATCTCGGTTACACTCAAAACACATTCATCATATGATGGCTAATATCTATATAATGTTTTTCTTGACAAAAACCAAATAAAGAACCTTTTCTTTGTTCTCGTTATAATCTCGTTTTCCCTTTCTTTTAAATCAAATGCACCGCTAAAAAGAAGTGAGAAGAGAATATATAGTAATCATAAGTAATAATATACTTTTACTTGTTTTTTAAAATAATTATTTAACAAGTTATAATTTGAATTGGCTAAAATTATATGAATAGAATTTGCTATATATTCATTTTAAACTTCTTTATTTAAAAACTAAGAGAGAATATATTAATGTGTATATATAGTCCCAATAATATTTTAGAAGAAATATTTAACTAAGTTACAACTTATATCTATTAAAATACTCTCAAATATATAACTTGCTAATGTGTGTGCACGAGTGCTGTGTCCAGAGAAAAATATAAAAAAAAAAGAACTTAGGGCTATTTCATTTTCAGGAGTTGCTAAATTTTATTTTATATACTGTGATACTTTTTCATAATGTCACATTATTATTTTTAAAAAAATTCTTAAATGAATCCTATAATATAACTTACAATTCAATATCTAAAACAGAATTAAACTAACCCAACAGTCTTACACATTTATATTTTATTATTTCCTACAATAATGTGCTTAAAAAAAAGGTAAGATAACAAAAAAAGAAAATAGCCAAACCGTGAGACCCATGAAAAATTAAGAGCAATTTGTTTTATTTAGAAAAAATCTGTCATTATGTAACAAAAGTAATATTGTTGTGTGCGCACTTAAAATCTTCGACCAAGATTTATCATTACTTTGGAAAAAGCAATTTTATATCAATACTCTGGTTTAAAAATACAAAAAAAAAAAAATTGCTCTCCAAAAAGAATAAAATTACCGTTACAGTTATTTTTTGAGATTTTTTTTCAAGAGATTAGTGTTTTTTTTTTAGGAAAATTTAGTGTTAAAGTTACTCTGACATAACCTGATTTTTTTCACTTCGAATAAAGAATAAAATGATTTTTTTTTTAAAATTCCCATCTTTAACATTTTTTTTAATTCAAAGTGCGAGTATTTCTGGTCTTTTACTTTTGATTGAAATGTTGTAAAGTGACAACTTTGATCTTATCAATATCTCTAATTTTTAGTCAGGTTTAAGGCAGTTGTCATTCCATTTATTTTTTATCTATTACTATGAAATCACATAATATTTTAAGCTTAATTACAATTCAACTTCAAATTATAATTTTTCACAACTTTTTAGGCAACCCAAACATAAAAATTATGATTTCGGATCAATTTCAATTCTGATAGTTAGAATTCTATTTACAATTCAAATTCCATATACCAAACAAACTCTTAAGAAAATGATAGACATAAAAATTGAACTTAACATATCTTGTGATGAAATTTCCATTTCTAATGAACCTAATTCTATTTTATTCTAGATTAAATTTACGTCAACCAATGATCGAAAATAGCCAGTTTAACTAAAAAAATTGTGAACCAGTTAGGTCCCAATCTACAAATTTGGAGAAGCAAAAAAAAAAAAAAAATTATCCAACTTTCATTTCATGTAATTTTATCTAAGTACATTATTAATATAATAATATAACATTAAAAATGTATATTAACTAAAGGACCAATAAATAAATCGTAATTCAACCACCTACCCTGCAGGCTGTTGACTGAATATTCATCAACTACCGGTCTTCTCATTTTATCTACTGAGACTTGACAAACAGAATAAACATTCATGCAACGAAATTTTGAGGGCTACCATATCTTGTTCACTGTATTTCTCAGTATCAAACGGTGGAAAAAGATGATATACAGATCAAACAAAAGGTTAAAAAAGAAGAGGGCAGAGAGGGCTAACAGTAAAAAAACATGAACTAAAGAAAAACCTGGATATTGATGTTATTCCTGCAGCATGATAATCTTTAATGACATAAAGATACAATGTAGCTATTTCCAGTTATAAGCCGCCTCATATAGATCATACAAATGGAGAAAGAACAATAGCATTCTTCTTGAACCACGGCTGCCAACTAGATTCAGAATAAACACTTGCTCCAAAGCAAGAAGTGACATCTCAATTTCTAATTCTACTGCAAGAGCCTGCCAATTTCTCAAAGCAAAAAAACGTAATGTATCACAACCTCTTTCCTCCCATTTTTGCAAACCTTCGGGCTACTCCAAATATAACTGCCTTAGTCAGTAGTCCTTGATCAAGAGTGCAGGCAAGAGCAATGGCTCCACCAACAATTAAAAGCTTAGGTATGTTCCTTCCACCTGGTTTGTCAGAAGAATCTTGATTTTCAGTCTCCAACAAGTCACTGGTCGTGTTTTCCAGAGACCTCACATAGTCCATGGTTACTTTAGTGTTGATCTTAGCAGCACGTGCACAGGGTGACAAAGGGGTACCAGAAGCCCTTTGTTTCTCATATGTCCGTAGTCCTGGATCGAACTTCTTGACAGCTCCCCACATACCCTGTCGAACTCCAAGCTTAGCAATTTCCCAGGGTATGCCCATATCTTCGTGATGAAACAACAACACTTCACATGAAGTCAGCTGGTCATCTTTTCTTGATTTAACTGTATATATAGGCAACAGATGTGCATAAGTCTCTATTGTCTATAAAACCACAATTAATGAAAAAATACAAAATTTAAAAATGGGTTTTCTATTATTTTCCCATTGGCACATCATGAGAAGTCAAAAATAAATAAAACATTATTCAAAGAAAAGAATTTATTATTATATTAAAAATACAAAGTCATTTAATATTTATTATTTAATGGGTTTATTTAATGTTTTCACACTAAGTGCCAAAAAGCACAAAATAGAAAACCCAATAAAGATTTTCGGGCATAGTTTTGATTAAAATTATACTTAAAGGAAAATAAACAGAGTAAGATTATGTTCCATCGTTTATATTAAACCAAAACCAGTTCAATTGAATCCCAAATCTTAAGAGTTCTTTTAGACAACAACTAAGTCTTAATTGATAATTAGAGAGGAGCAAATTCTAAAATTGAGTCCAAGTACGAGTAGACAGAACATGGAATGCCAGTTCAGTCAGCTGCAAGTTAGTAATTTACAGAGATGAGAACTGCGGATCATATCATAATTCATACCCACAAGTTGCACATTTTTAATATAATTTGAGACCAGCCAATAAAAATTCTATCACATCTATAAGACCAACATGAAGTATGGTAGCAAAATTTGGTCAGTGAAGTGTCAAAGGGAGAAAAATAAAATTTGCAGCAGAGACGAGGATGCTGAGCTAAATGAATGGAATTACAAGCAAAAATCGAATCAAGAATGATATGAATGCAAACGAGAGAAAGTTTATAGGCCGGCTAAACCTAAGGAGGTTTAGTACTTTGATCATTAAAGAAGACTAAAAAGAAGTTCCAGAGTGAAAAGTGTAACAAATGGTAGCCAGCCCAATTAAAAAGAACGGAACACAACCTCAGAAAATATTGAGAAACCATTAAAATGACCTTGCTATTAATGGCTTCACTTAAGTTATGGCTTTTAATAGAGCTCAATGACATTGAGCTGATCCATTTAAGGTGAGATAAGGTTTGGTTGTTAACAAAATCACCAAGATAGCAAAGGTTAACAATCTAATATGTCTAATGTAAGCCATACTACCATACGTCAAAGGTTGAATTTGAACTTCAAAGCTCTGAAGTAGAACTATCCTATTTCTCTGAAGACAAGAGAATTATTCCAAATAAAATATCTGAAAGCCTCCATTGAGTTTGTCCCAGTACTCAATTCCAAACTACAAATTAGTAAGCTTTTCTAAAACCATAGCTTATATTTTTAATATGTACACACATTAATAATTTCTTAACACGTGAAATGCCAGTTAAATAAATAGTGTTTTCTAGAATTAGCTCCAAACTGCCTGTTACCTGCACGAATACACCAGCTTGAATAAAATAAATCAACTCGTTTAGGCTTGTTATGCCTTGGCATGGAGGGGCAAGGTACTCCCTGAAGAAGCAAAAAAAGCCACAAGTCAATACCACAATCCAGAAGTATATGTATAACATAAACGATTGTTCCTGAAAGAATGAGAACACTGTCATAATTACCAAACAGCTACTGTTTCAAATTGGAAATTGCTTATGTAATTCGAATAAATTCAGTCTAATTAATAATGCCAAAGGCTCAAGTCAAGTGTTCATATTATAACAAGGCTGACGAAAAGGTTAGCAAAAACTAGCTATTAACTCTTTATGGACAAGCCAAGACAACAAAATAGCCTCCCAACACACAGTCCAGTCCAAATAAGCAAACAAAACTAGTATCAAGGACTCAACAGAAAACACAAACCAATTAAAGCATTACACAATCTAAATATCCAGCTAACCCACCCAACCTTAATTTCAGAATGGACATAAGAAAAGAGTAAAATCAAACTCTTAGACGCTAATTGGGTAAATTTCTCCATAAGGACTTACAGGAAAAGAAAATAAGACAAAGAAAAAATATGAAATAAGTTTATCTATAAACTAAAATCAACTTAGGCACAAGTTAAATATCAGCTTTTGGAGCCAAAAGCTAATATGAGAAAACTTCTGCAAATTAACTTAAACTTATACACAGCCTAATTTTAATTTATGAAAAAACTTATTTTGTTTTTCCCTTCTTATTTTATTCCCTTATAAGAGTTAATGGAAAAGTTTATCCAAACAGAGAAGGCATTTAATTAGCAATTAGTTGGATACGATCGGACCTTAGTTACACAGTAGTAAATTCGTCCGGCATCCCAAATTCGCCTCCCTATGATATACTCTCTGTCACTGCAAAAGAAGGGAAACTGTAGCCAGCCAGAATTGCACAACATCAACATCAACATTAGAATCCAACAAACTCACATAACATATCACAAAACAACTTTCACTACTAAGAGTGTAGAAGAAGATAGCTAGCCAACCTTGCGCACCCAGTGCACCATCATTGTTCCAGTGAGGTCACACTCCTGTATGGTGGAAGCATGTATGAGCATGTCATCCCACTTCAACCTGAAATGATCGTCCCAAAAGAAATCCCTCACCAACTCAGGACTCGCGTCTTCGAACACCGTTCTGCTCCGATACTGAGGCGGTCCACTCTAACAAACAAACACCATCACCTCACTCAATTCAACTAACTAACTAACTACAAAGGGAAGAAAGGAATGAATGAAATAACCCAGTAAGGTAAGGCGTACCTCAGGATCCCTACGCCACGCTTGATAGCTCATGGTCGGGGTAGAACGGTCCATCATCTGAATCCATGCCGGCCCTCCGTCTTTTTCCTCAACCAACTTCCACAGATGCAGCAAATCGCATTCCGTCAGTAAATGACTCCCACTGGAACTCGCGTCTTTTTCACGCGCGGAGGAACTGAAATTAGAAATGAAATGAAGCATTGCATTGCATTGCATTACATTACAACCTAGCAATTAGAAATGAAATAATTAGGGAATTGGAAAGTCGGAAGAAACAAACCTGGTGGTGGAGTAGGAGAAAGCGGTGTCGTTTGGGGGATTGGAAGGGCGAGGGGAGCGAAACTTGAGAAGAGCGTCTTTGGGGTGAAAGGCCCAATGGGGCTTCCAAGCCCAGCCCACGACGACGCCGACGATAACCGCAATCCAAAGCGGAGTAATGAACATGGCGAGGTCAGCGATAAAGTCCATAAATGATGTGGGTATCTGAAAAATTGGGAAAAGAGGCATGGTTATGGGTGTTGGGGAGTGAAGAAGTAGTTGTTAAATGTTATTGGAAGTGGAAGTGGAAGAACCAATCCCAACCAGAATTTGGCGGAGAGAGATAAATAAGGGGATGATGAGTCAGAAAAAGATATGGAAATGGGCTCACTCTCTCACTCAATTGCCTATCGGACCGATACGGATAAGGATTACCAGATAAGCGGCCACTACACATCATCCCCGATTATCGTAGGGCCACATACCCTTCCTATTTCTGTGCATCATACTATCATCATATTTTTCTTTTCTTTAATTATTTCATTTCATAACGTCAACCATTCAAATAAGTTTATGTGTTGCTTTAATAGTAAGCACTTAATCAAAACCACTAGTTAAGAAATTATATAAATAAAATATTAGAATAAAAATCATAGAAAACATAACAAATGTTATAATCATCGCAATTTTATGCGTTTAATAAAAAATTAGGTGAATATCTATTTTTTTTTAAAGTGTGGAACAATGAACAAATTCATCCTTGGAAAATAAAAAATAAAAATTTAGTTCTTAAAAATGAAAAAAAATAAACCAATCAATTTTATTGTTAATTCTCTTGTATTAATATTAAGGGGGTATTTAATTAGAATTTTAAAAGATTTTAAAATATTTTTTATAAAAAATATTATAGTATTCAATTAAAATTTTTAAATGATAAAAATAAATCTTATATATTCGATTAATATAATTAGAATTTTTTAAGAAATATAATAAAATTTATTTATATTCAATTAAATTTTTATAACTTATAAAAAAGTCTTATAATATTAAAAAATATACAAATTTTAATGATTTTTTAAAAAAAAAAATAGATTTCGATGAATTTTGTTGAACTTTTTAATAGAAAATATAAATACCATATTCATCAAATAATTACACTCAATTTTTTTTCAAGATTTTCTTTCTTTTTTTTATTGTGTACAAAATTTTTTATCTTTTGTGTGTTATTTTTATTTTTTCTTTCCTTTCACTTTCTCTTTCTTTTTATCTTATTTTTATTTATTATTGAATTTGTCTATCATCAATTTTAATTAATTTAAGTTAAAGGTAATACTAAGGTCACTGTGTGTAAATAAAGAATTTTCCAATCAAAGTCAATACATATTGCATGTAATAAGAGTCTTATCTCATGCAGTCTGTATTGGGAAAAGGGGAGTGGTATAATTCTCAGTGCTCTAACTGCCGATTAAACACCACGGACCAACATATGTTATAGGACGATCACAGAATTATTGGAAAATGTTGTAGGACGATTAGTTCCACTAATTTATTATTTGATAAAAGGTGATAAAAATTTTATTACTTGATTGGACCTTATTGAACACCACTAACCAGCATATTATACCACTAATTTATGTTATAGGACGATTGGTTCCTTAAGGTGTTAGAATGGGTTTTGTGGGATTGGGTAGCAATAATAAGAATGGCACATTATTATTCTAATTATAAAAGTCTTTTAAAACAATTTTAAAAATCATTACATTCTTATAAAGTCTTTTAAAATTCATAGGTTTTTTATGTCAAAATTATCTTTTAAAATCATAATCTAATACACCCCATTAAGTATTCACTTATGTGAAATATGACCTGTCTACATGGCAAGTCATGTGTGGTGAAACCATGCCATACCTGGATGTACTTGATTGGTATCTCACTATCAAGACTAAAATGTCACACTAACAATCACATTATAGGATACTGGACACTCCCTAATAACAAGGACCTAAACCAAAACTCTTCATATATTTGGGACCTAGAATAATAAAAAATTTGATAAGGACTCAAAAACAAAAATAAATAATTTATTAGAAATCTAAAACATATTTAAGTCATACTATTACTAATAAAATCTTGGCATATTTATAAATTATGATGTTATTACTCTAAATAATGTAATCAACAATAATATAGAATAATATTTTTGCTCATTAATATAATGATTAAAAGATATTATAAATAATACAACAAATAACTAATTAAAATAACTTTGGATAATAAAACCATTGAATTCAAATTTCAAATATTTTGACCATTAATTAGCTAATTAAATTAAATATTTTTCTTCTTAAAAGTCCATAAATTATAGATTTAAATTAATCAATTATTTTAATTAATCCAAATTGATAAAATAGGAAAAAATAATATACTTTACATCATTACTTTTAAGACCAGATTATTTATACTTAAAATTATTTATTTATAATGTTATAATTTTCAAACTTTCAAAAATTGTGATTTTTGGTTGTTGAATGAGTTCCTAAAATTAGTACCATTTCAAATTACATTAAAATTGAAATAGAAATATTAAATTGAGTTTACCAATAAGTTATTGGTATCAGTGATACTGAATTCAATCCCCATGTGGATAGAGAAATCATGCTTGGAAGGAAAGAATTCTACCAAAAGTCATTAGCCAAGTTTTAGATTACCCATCACAACCTGATTAAGTGAGCTAGGACCTGTAAGTGAACTATACATACTTAATAAGGTAAGAACAGTAGCATAGTAATATTAGTTATATCAGCATTACAGTGAATCCCTCAACTAAAAGAACCAGAACTATGTAGCAATATCCTTACATCAAGAAGGAACAAGCATTGATGAATGATCCTATAAAAGCATCGTCTCTTTTGAACATTGTGATTCTGTGTTCTTAATCTCTCTTGAAAAAGGAAAGTATATTATTGCATATAAAACATTCAGATACAATTAGTTTTCAATATATGAATCTCCAGTCGTTAAAATGAATCCCAACATTCACACCTTCATAGCCATAAAGGCTATTCAAATCCACAGAATGGATGACAAGACTCTCTCGAGCAACAAATTCCTCCTTGCTTGAAATTGTACAATAGCAGACTTGTAAGTTGTAAATAAGCATGCATGTCAATTGGCAAATCACAACATATGCTGACATGTAACTCAAAGAAATAAGCAAGAAAACTAAATGGTAGTAAATAATGACCACTTAAATGAAATTGAACAGAAATTGATTAGCAAAACTATGTTCTTAGCAAACTAAGCTCGGGAAAACTTATTGCTAGGAAAAGAGGCAGGCACATTAACAACCACTATTGAAGAAATCCTCACTGACTCGGTCTAATCTATGAGCTACATAAGAAAAGCGTTAGAGAACCTTCTTCAAATAACTCTCTCAGTTCAAATACTTCTGCCTATCATGCAAAAATCACTCTATCAAGAACCTTCATTAAAAGTAAAATGGAGGTTTGAATTTGGCTCCTCTAAATTGAGGGATGCATTATAGAAGGGAATATGCCGTAGAGGGAGTATGAAAGTAATTGTTAACCTAAAATACGTGAATGTCTTTTAAAAGAAACACAAGTCAAACAATCCTTACTAAATTTCTCTGTGTTTCCTCATTGAGAAAAGCATGCATTGCTTACAAGCTAGATATTCATTGATTACTAACAGTCTACTACAATAAACCTGAGAACTTACAGGTACAGATATCGACATGGGTAAGTTTGATGAGCAGAATTCTCAGAGTGATTACTGAAGCCTTTGTCAAATGAGCTTGAAGGAAACGGTGTATCAAGAGTTGGAAAGGTTGCAGACCATTCTGCACAAGTTCATCAACAAAATAACTTTTACTGTGCATTACAAGAACTATATAATTTAAAAACAAAAGGATTTAAAAGATACGAAACCATAAAGCCATAAGGTAACAAGATCAAATTAATGTCAAACTTAAAAATCATAAGCAAATTTAACTGAGGCCAAAATTCTATTGCTACTACTTTATCATTGCATAATCAAATAATTACTCATATTTCGTTTCACCTTCTGCTAAATTTCCACAACAATTAACTTAATTCCTAAAAAAAATTATGAGACATTAATTTTCTGAAGCAAGCAAAGAGTGAATTGCAGCTTTCGCAAACGATGAAAAGAAAACAAACACACATAAAAAACAAAATGATTCAGCAACGAAATCTACCAAGAAAATCAAAATTTTGTGTTATATCAAAGTATGATAAGAAGCACATCATCAACAACTTTGGCCCAAGCTATATCCACACTATTGACAGGAAAAAAACAAAAAATACATTTTAAAGCAGAACTTTGGTTCTAAAACTATCAACTGTATTTTTGTCCTCCACCATATCAAACAAATGGACCAAACCTTGTTTATCTAACTGTTTTCATCTACCAGCTTGTAGACACTGAAGTGTTTGACCCTGATCTTCCACTCTCCTTTAATGGGATCATATGATACAAATTCAGCACCTTGGTCCTCAGCCATTCTCTTGAGCATCTCCTTGTATTTCTCGATCTTTGGCCCTTCTGTATACAGATGTCCAGTTCTTTTGCTGAAACATTTAATGTTGGGTAGTGTTACCTCAGCAGGCTTATTCAGCCCTTGTCCTACAGGAGGTTTCTTTGAGTTGTCCATGTATACAATCACCTCCCGAGTGTTAAACTGAATAAGAGACTCAAGGGCTTGCCCTCGTACATCGGTCTCACCCAAGAATCTGATGCTGCCATAGCCTTTCCTTCCAAGCACAAAGTCCTCAACCTGACAGCAGAATGCTGGTTCAGCTCTTTCCTTGGCCACCAGTTCATGCATCCGAAGCCGTGTGTAGTAATCAGACCGCCGTAGTTTTGGCATTAGTACCTCAACGTCAGCTTCATGTTCATATACAATGGAATCCTCACCAGCTCTGTGAACACTGTCTGCCTTTTGTGGAGAATGATCTTCATTGCTCCCATTGGATGTTTGCTTTGTCCTTATAGGCCGAGCTTGCTCCTTGACAAGACCATTTTCTACTGCACTCTCTGGATCATTTTATTGATACATCAATTAGAAATTAGTTTAATCACAGTGATTTGATAATACTTGCTATAATATTGAGAGCACAACAACCAATGTCCAATAAGTGCAAAATAAACTAATGCTACAAATTCATAAGAAACACGTACTTTCTTTATCTTTATCCTGTGAACTGGTTCTAACAGGAGGTGTTACGCATGCCACATTAGAGATATTTCCTGAACATGACATTGAAAAAAAAATAAGGGCATGTTTGTCAGCACATTTTATGGTAAAAGGTTTTTTAATTAAAAAAAATATATCTAAAAAACTAACATAATTAGGCAAGTTCATTAAAAAAAAAGAGAGAGACTACAAGTAGCTTTTGAATGTATACACACCTGTGCATGTGTATAAAGTAACTTGTGAAAGTACTTCTAACTACAGTTGAAGGATTTTGACACTACTCATCCAGAAGGTTTACAAAACAATTTGAATACTCTATTCCATAATAGCAAACACTGGAACACAAATCTTTGGATGAATCATTTTAATGATCCATCATTCAAACAATTGTTTAATCACAGTGATTTGATAATACTTGCTATAATATTAAGAGCACAACAACCAATGTCCAATAAGTGCCAAAAACTGTATTACAGAAGATCAATAAACTAGAGCTATCTTTTAAAATTAAATAACCTAATTGCTAGAAATTCACAAAGACCATGTACTCTCTTTATCTTCATCCTTTGAACTGGTTCTATCAGGAGGTGCTACACATGCCTCATTAGAGATATTTCCTGAACATGGCATTGAAAAAAAAATAAGGGCATGTTTGTCAGCACATTTTATTGTAAAATATAGCTAAATAAATAATTAGGTAAGTTCATTAAAATAACAAAGACTACAAGTAGCTTTTGAATATATACACACCTGCGCATGTTGTGAAAGCAATTCTAAGTTCTAACAACAGTTGAAGGATTTAGACACTACTCATCCAGAAGGTTTACAAAAACTATTTTAATACTCTATTTCATAATAGCAAACACTGGAACATAAATCTTTGGATGGCACGCATTATAACCAATGTACAGAATAAATACTCTAATCCTACAACTCAAGTAGGAGTAGGATTGAACACCAAATATAAAGGGGTATAAAGTAACTGGGTTAGCAAGACCCTAAAAATAATTGTAACTTACGTAAGTCCAAAATTATTCTGACCAAATATGCCTGGAGTGCCACCGAAGCTGCAATTGATGAGAAAATACTTGCAACAAGCCAAGAAGATGAACTGAACAACCTTGATTGACTTAAAGAAGGTGTAGTCTGCCCAAAAGGGGAGGTGAGCTGTCCAAAAGCAGAACCAGTCTGTGCGATTGTAGGGGCTGCAGAACTAAATAATGGGGATGACTATGTGTTGCCAAATGGTGAAGATGTAGCCTCAGCAGGAGCAGTATTAAACAGGGACAAAGATTACCCAAAGCTGGGTGTTGAAAAAGAGTTAGCTCCAAATGGAGATGGGTTTGAGCAAAAAATAGATGGTTCTGCTGCTGATGTTGAAGAACCAAAAGCTGGTGAACTGAAAGCAGGAGCAGCTTAAGTTCCAAATCCAGAAGAAAAAGGTGATCACTTTGGCGCAAAAGGGTTAGAATTAGGTGTTGTGGTAGAGAAAGAATTGGCTGATGATTGATATAAACTGAAGCCTGTCAAATCAGTTGACTGAGTAGAGAAATGTCCATCTAAATTTGAATTATATAATAGATTAAGTCAAGGTCATCATACTGCAATGAAAGCCAGAAGAATTATGAACTTGTTTACCTTTATCTCCCAATTGATAGTCCTCCCATCTTAGTTGCTCATGATTTTTGTCTTTGTAAATAGGTATTGCAGATATGGACACCAATTTGATCCAGAGTAACTATCTACTTCAGTAGTTTCCGTGTAACCGGCTACTCTACTGCCACTCCGTTGATGACCTCCAAAACCTGACTGCCCAATACCAGTATTTCCAAAACCTGATCTTGGAGTTTGCAATCCTACAAAAGAAATGTGAAGATGATTTTCAACTATATTTGCAAAAGATATTGAAGGTCCTTGTATCTTGAAAATAGATGTATCACAGTCAAAATTCCAATGGTTCTTGAACTCACCAAATGCTGAACTCTGACTTCCTAAGGGTGAGGCAGTGCTCCCAAATGGGCTGCTGCTACCAAATGCAGAAGAGTGACCAATATGAGTGGATCCAAAACTAAATGAAGGGGTACTAGAGGCCCCAAAAGCAGGAGTACTAGAGGTCCCAAATGGAATGCTTGAAGTGCCAAATGCAATGTACTTGATATAGGGGTACTTGAAGCCCCAAATACTGGTTGAGATGATGCACCAAAAGGTATTGAGAAACCAAATATGCTGTTTCCAAATGCTAGTTGTGATGGCTAGGAGGCACCAAATGGTCCTGTTTGAGTAGAAGTAGATTCAGAGCCTCCAAAATCAGGCTGCTGACAAAAAACTGATGATCCTAGAAAGCAAGAAAATCAATTCTCAGATTGCATTAGAAAACTGACAGATAACATAATGAAAAAGGAAGAAAACAAGTCAAATGATACAAATGGGCACAATTCAGGAATTGAATAACTTTTTTTTTTGGTGGAACAGGAATTCAATAACTACATGGTATGTAAATGAAATGAGGAAAAGGATTCCATGCACACTTACCACCAAATGATGACGATGAAGTACCAAAATCAGGAATGAACATGACCAAAAAGAGGGAACTGAACTACTGAAAGCTGGTGACGATGAAGAACCAAATGCTGTATTTGAAGCGAATGGAGAAGACAGTTGAGCTACTCCAGTGGAAGAACCTCCAAAACCAATTGGCGAGCCAAATGGAGTTGTACTACCAAATGGCTCAAGAGCAAAAGGATTGCTCTGCCCAAAACCTGATTGAGAGCCAAAAGGGCTCCACGATGACTGCCCAAAAGCTGTTGAAAGAATAATAATTTCAATTTATCAATGATTTGTGAAAGTAACCAAGAAAAATTAACATCATCTTCAGCCTTCATACACACACACACGCAGACACTTAAATAGCAATAACAACAACAAAGAATAGTAATAAAATGATAAAACGATTGTTCTCCAAATTCAACAAACAAACCAAAAAGACCACAATACTTCAAGACACATGCTTGGCCTAATAAAACACACAAAGAAACCAAATTAACGAACAGCATAATAAAGCAGGAGGCGGCAAAACTTACATTTTGTTGAGCCAACCTCCTTACAACTTTCCAAACACAGTGGTAGCGTGTTGCTCCTCAACTGCAATCACATTAAATCATCATTAGTGTTTTTGTTTTTCAATTATTTCACAATACAGAAAATAAAAACGCAAGAAAGAAACACGCAAAACAATTATTTTTCTCTCTTTTTTTATACCTAAGGCAAAAGTTATATGCAAAAAATTAAGCAGAATTAGAAAGCAATTAATAGAAACTGAAGTTAAAGTTCTTCTAGAATCACGTTCTCCTACGCAAACAAAGCCAAACGCGATCAATGCAAATGAAAAATTGATCAAGACATTTGGAGTTGGGATTGAAACTTATGACACGAAGGACGTTGCGAGCTACTGCAGCGTTCAGCATTTTGGAATGCAACAGAGAAAACACGTAAGAATGCAATGCGACATTACATTGCTTAAATCACACGGTAGCGCTTTGAAGGAAGATACTGAAAGATGAATAAATGAAGAGGGAAATAAAGAAGAATAAAAATTTACTGGATGAAGGTATTCCTACGACAGGAAACCATGAAACTAACCTTAAGTTTTTTCCATATACACAATCAAGGAAATCAAACCCTTTTGTTTTAAAGAAATCAGTCATCTAATGTTGAACATTGTTAGTTGTAAATGTAAATATATATAAGCCACATAGCTTAATTATTTTGTTTTTACAACATAGCTTAAATTTAAGTCATATATAAACCGCATACTTCTAAATTTAAGTCTATCAAATAGCGGGTTATCCACGTAGCGTATTTTTTTTTCTTCCTTTTTTTGAAAAAAAAATATTGTTTAATTTACCCTTCAAAAATTACACAAAATATATTGTCTTTTTTTTTTTTTCCCAGTCGAATCAGCTTTTGAAAGTTCTTGGTTTCCGATCGTCTAGCTTAAAAATTCCGTTGATAAAAACAAAAATAAAAAAATACCCTTTGGGCCTAGTCATACATAGGCAAAATTGAAATTGCCTTGTTTACGATTTTTTTAATGTTACACATTATTATTATTATTTGGAAAACATCAAAATAAGAGAAATAAATATAGGAAAAATAAAAAATTTGATCAAAATTATAATTTTTTAAATATCTATTTTAAAATAAGAAATCAAAATTATAAATTAAACAAATAAAAAAACCAAAATAAGAAAAATAAGAAAACCAAAATTATTTTAAACCTTAATTTTTTAATTTGATTCAATTGAATCTTAATCCTAATGTACCATCATAAAATTATTTAATTAATTAAAAATCTAAGAAAAAATAAAAAAATGTAATCAAAATTAAAAATTGAATCAAAATTGTGTATCTACAAACTAAGAGATTAAATATCTTTATTTTAAAATAAAGACACACAAATTGTAAATTGGACAAAACAAAGGATAAAGAGTTCTATTTTAGCCTTTATTTTTATTTAAATCTTAAATATTCTTTCACAAGTTTCTCACCATTGTTTGACTCCACATAAATGTTAAAATCCTGGGGAAAATTTTCATAATAGACTCAATTTTGCTTACATATTTGGAAATATTTTGGTTGAGGACAAAATAACACCTCTTGAAGCTTTTGAAAGGCAAAAAAAAATAAAATATTGCTTTTTAAAAAAAATTACAGATTTATTACAATTTCAAAGTTATTTACGCATCTACAGCAATGAGTCGCACCCCCCACAAATTTCATAGAGTCATTCAATCTAAATACTACATGAAGAACATAAGTCAGATGAAGGAACGGGAAGACCTAGGATGTAGAAGATCATAACATGAGATCGCGCCCCCATCGAGCGCGACTCATTTCGTTTCTAATTCTGTCATTATTTCAGTTGCTAACACTTTTAGCGACTGAAATAAAGACCAAAATTAGCGATTAAATTTTAGCAATCAATGTTTTTTTTCCAAAAAAAATAAGAATTCGTGCCACGTGGTAATTTTTTAATATTGGACTTCAAATGGTCTAACTATTTTTGTATATACAAACTTCAAATGGTCATAATTTTTTATAAAAATGTCCGGCAGAGGTATACTTTATGTCAAAACGTTCAAAATTAAGAGAAATAATTAAAAAAATAGAAAATAACATTAAATTAACTACTTAAATAATTAAAAAAAGTAGACAAAAAGAAAATTTTTGGATAATTAAATCCTAAATCCTAAATTTGAGGCACATAAAGGTATTTTTTGAAAAAAAAAAAAAAAGTTGATGGAAATTTGCCCAGACCTTCCTCTCTCAATTTTGAGTGTTTTGTCACAAACTACGCCTCAATCAAACATTCCTATCAAAAGTTATGACCGTTCGAAGTTTATATACATTACGTCTCAAAATGACATGTGTCACAACCAGGTGAGTCACGCCTAACTGGGGTGCGACTCAGCCCCAGTTGCGTCTGGAGGGGGCGTGTTCGATTACATCTTCGTGAGACACGATTAATTGCTATACTTGCATAAATAAGTTTAAAACTACAATAAATTCGTAATATTTTTGCAGCTTTTGAAATCATCTACATTCTAAAGGCAATAATTAAGTTTTTATGCTTTAAAAAAGAAAGAAACTGGTATAGAAAAAAAATAAACTTTTTATAGCATATGTACTTTTTTGGAGAAAACAGCTTGATACGGGCAAAAAGCTATTTTCTAAAATAATTAATCAAATCTAGCCATGAAACTAAATTGTAGTAGTTTCAAATTGTGTGTACAGCATATGAACCAAAATAAATTATAAAGGCTGGTAGCCTCGCCCTTCAGAGTTTCAGATGAGACAGCCAAAGTGACACATGGTAACTTTCCACATCTCCTTGCTGCCACTTGGAAAGAGCAAAATTTTGAAGGAAAATAGGCCTCCCCCCACCCCCACCCCCACTTTTCCCAGTGTTATTTCCTTTCTTTTCTTTCTCTATAACCTCCATTCAGGTGGGGAAAAAAAAAATCAAAGATTAAGGTTGCATTGTGCAACCTCGGAGGAACTACCATTTACACGTCAAGAAAAGGTTAGGCATATGAACAATTCCGTCCAAATAATCAATTACCTAGGGCGGTTGTGATTTGTGAACCTCTTCATTGAGAAGTTGTGCAACTAGGTTCCTGTCAGCCTCTGGCCTATTGTCACTAAGAATGCTGTACAATAAGCTCAACTCTTCTGCATTAGACTTTTTAAATAGGCTCCTTAGCACTGCTACAACTTCAACAGGCATGTGCTTATTCAAGACAACCCCTTGACCATTTCCACCATTGACATTGGTTTGGCTTGATTGTGAAATCTGTCCCTGAGGACGAGAGTAGGGCCGTGAGTCCCAATATTCATTACATACTCTACTTCGATCCAGCGCCTCAATAGCCTGTTGAAAAAAAGCAGGTTCGTTATACCCTGATAGCTATCAAAATTCAAAATTATGCCCAAGGAAAGAAAACACACATAACATCAGGAGTGTTTGCAACATAATCTTTTTAACACACTTTTATTGGCTAAAATTTATTGAAAAATGTAAAATTAAGAGTTATTAATAAGTAGGACTAAAAAAATTGAATTTTTTAATAAATATCAACCAATAGTAGAGTGAGCTCAGAAGTGTGTTGCTAGAATTTCTCATATAGCATTACAAATACTAACAACTTAAATGAAAAACCAGAACATTTACAGCCCCAAAACACAACCTTCAAATATGTCATTGCCCAAATTAAGACTTTTTAAAAAATCCAGATGTAAAAAAGTGACAAGATTGAACATTGCATTACTTGGTGTTCATGTTGTTTACTTAACCAAGGGAGATGACATAATCATTAAAAAAAAATTGCAGCTAGACACACTCCTAGGGTTCCATTTTCCCCCTTGGTAAGAAGTTAGCTAAGAGTGTGTTTGGTTTGTGCATCTCCTTTTATTATTTTCAATAAATCAGAAAACAGGTTTAAAAAAATTGCTTGGTTGAATTTTAATGAAAACATCTCTTGTTATTTCCACAACATAAATATCTATTATGAAGGGTGTAATTCAATCCTAAATCATTATCATATCAATCTAAAAGAAGCTATACAATTTGTTATATGCATAATTTACATGTTAGTCATTGGAAGGTGGAGAGAAACAGGAAATGGAATAGAATTTCCTTCCATGTCATACATAAATAAAGACCTTTGAATTATAAATGGTTTTCAGGCCATGTTTGGATATACTTTTTCATAAGCGCTTATAGAAGAAGAAAATAACATGGTAAAATAAATTGAGCTTCTCACATAAGCTAAAATCAACTTACTTTTACAGAAGCTTTCATTTAACTTCTGCAAAAGTTGGGGTGAATAAGTTAATTTTAGTTTATGAGATAAGTTGAATTCATTTTAACTTTTTATTTTATTTTCCTATAAGTGATTGCTCGGTCAAACTAAGGCCTTGATCAGTAAAATTACCTGCACTATTGCTGGTGAAGAAAACCCAAACATTTCAAAGCCATCAAGGCTGCCAGGAGGTTGTAAAGGAGGAAGACCCTTTCTTCCCAGTTTATGTTGCTTTGCAATTTCTTGATTCACTTTCTCTCTGACCAGTTCCCAGCATCTTGCAGCTGACATATGAATGAAGACCTCATTTGCACAACTTTCCAAGGAAACCTGGGATAAAACAAGATTTTAGTTATATCACACACCACCCCTTCCCAATTCCAGACAACTAATTACACACGGCAACATATTTCAATGTCCAAAGTAATTCTTAAGTAAATGCATCCAACACATAAAAGTTTTAAAATCTCAATTTTGCTCTGCTAAATAAGGAAATAAGTTACTCAATAGGTTAAACACATGAATGCTCCTGTCAAAGATTAACCCATACCACAACACCTTGTTTGCATTTTCTCCATGATTCCATTCTTACAATTAGATGCCCAGAAGTCAGAATAATCCGTAGTGAAATGACTTAATAAAGGGGCAATCAATTCTCAACATCATTAACATCTTAAAGGGAGCAACTTCTGAAAAAAATATACTTGGCCTTAAACCAACAGTATGTCATAAAGTGCAAAGTAGAGGAGCCAGGAATCTTCCACCAAACTTTTGGCCACATTATAAGGGATAAAACTCAGCAAAGATATTAGCAACAAAGGATTTAAAATCCCAGTATATCAACAAATTTACATCAGATTTATGAAATACCTTTCCAGACATACATACAAAAAATAAATATACAAGGCCAATTGCATGACAAAAGCATGCAATTGAAAATAGGGAGAAAGTACCATAAATAGAGGCCAACCACGTCCAGCATCAAGTATTTCTGAAATATAATAACACATACTGGATGGATCCAAGACATTTATGTATCTAACACGGCTTCTAAATCCTGCATCAATTAATTTAATTTGCATAAATACACAGCTTACAAACTCAATTAAACACTGTCATAAAAGCTGTAATTCATTATGGACCAAGTATACATACCCTTTGGAAATATAGCCTGACTACTGCACCAAGACTTTCCAGAGAGCACAACTCCAAACTCTAATGGTTCAACATTGCAGTTGATGCGCCGGACAACCTTTGCAATCCGAGGACCTTTCTGACGGTAATTGTTTGGACAACAAGAAAAGTTCCCATTAACAGCTCTTGCATTGTCTGCTACATTAGAAGTGGTACATCCTCCAAGCTTCTCATGATTATCTTCAGTCTTAACCTTAATGCCAGAAAGTTGTGGGTTCGGAGGACAAACCTCCAAACTCTCCAAACAATGATCACTGGCCTCTACTTTTGAAGGAGCTGGAATATTTCTAGTAGATTCTGTACTTTTAACACCCATATGACAAGAAAGATCTACTGGGGTAGAGGTTAGAACTGTTCCTGTCTGTTCATGACATTCTTCTTTCACATGCAAAAGCCGAGTTGAAACAGAACTCATATTTTCACGTGGCAATGTAATAGCATCTTTTTCACCCATCACAGCGGAATCTGACACAGAAATGGTCAACTTTGTGTTTTCTATATCATTACATGGGCTTGCCTTATCTCTAGGACCTGCAAGCATCGAAGAAAGTTCCTTCCTTCTATTTGAATTGGACATCTTTTCATCATCTTCATCGTCACTAAGAAGTATAATACTGTTATTATGTCTGTTAAGTGAACTTTTTTCACCTCCATCTTGAGCTAGAGGCACAGATAAACCATATGATGTATCCTCTTGAGACAATTGACAACCAGGGGCTCCTATATTTGATCTGCAAATAACTGATTCTTCTTTATTAACACAGATCTTATGATTAGCCATCTCAGATGTAGGTTTTGAGCTTTTAAATGTTAGCAATTCCTTCATGGAAATCAAAGATGAAATAGCTTCAACCGATTTCCTCTGTTGAAAGAAGCTATGATCTTTGCTATTTGCTTGATTCTCTATAGGGACATCAATCAATTGAGAATCATCAATATATTCATTTGATGGATTCATTGCCATCTCTTTATGCTCAGTGACCCTGGAAGAATGAGACAAATTGGATGAATTCAATTTCAATTCCTTACGTATTGTTTCCTTGCCCAATGACACAAAAGAAGATAATGCCAGCCCAAGATCTGATTTGGCCCATCTGTAAATTGCACTTAATTTTCCTTCCAATGCCTCCACAAGAATATTTAGTTCACTGATATCATACCGAAAGAGGAAAAATTTGGAATCCCAAGAGCATGAACAAAACTGCTTTGCATGATCCAAGCAAGCATATCTATCTGGGGAACAGCGACAACCAGCTGCAGATAGGTGTAAATCAAAAAAGCAAATGTTGCACTCCCTTTCATCTGTAGCATCAAAAGTACTCTCCATTTTTAATGCCTGTGAAGGACTGCAGAGAAATTCCCTTCTTGCTCGCTCCATCTCAACACGCATCTATAGAGGAAGACACAAGTAAAACAGGAAAAGAGATTATTAGCATTAAAATTCAATAAAAGGTACCAGTCATGTATCTTTATAGAATTTGAATTCACAGAGCATAATTCATATATCTCAGTTTTTCATTTAACAATTTAAGCTTATATCACTTTTAAATTCTTTCATGAGAATTGGTGAAAGAAAAGTAGAAAAATGAAGGGAAAAAATAATGATTTGTTGAGTCGTATGATTCATATCAATGATATGAAATTACACCAATTCATTTATGTATCATAAGATTTTGAGATTCATCTTAGGATACAAATCGATAGGTATTAGATAGCATATCATAGGATTTGAATTGTGAATCATAAGATTCTAATAACTGTAAACAAGACTATTTAAACATCAACTCCCTTATTATGATCATGTCATAAGTTAATACGAAATCATACATATCATACCTTCATACTGCATTATAGGGATTAGGGAGAAGCAAAATTTACCTTGAGTGCTTTTGCCAAAAGGCCATCCTTTCCACAGACATCCTTCCATCGTAGATTATCCAAAGTATTCTTCTTCAGCAAATCAAGCTCCCATTGGGCTCTTACTGCTTCCCTTGCAGCCCCAAGCAACAGCTTATCATGTGATATAGAAGTCTTGCGCCCCTGCTCCTGGTACAGCTCTATAGCAATATGCCCATGGGGAAGCCAGTCAACAGGAGCTACATTAACAGCCTCAGCACAATTGAAGCCGCAGTTGAACCCAGAGTGGTAGGCTCTAGGAAATGTCAGAACAAAGTCCCCAGGGTTTTGGATACACCTATAAACTGGTACTCCTTTAGACTTCAGGATAGAAGGAGAAAGCTGAGTGACCTGCAACAAAAAGTTCAAAATTCAGGCAATAGATAAATATATGTTCAAAGAAATAAACATGTTCATCCAACATAAGTACAAAACTATTTATCTGCTAAATGATACAATTATGGACAGGTGGGTGAAATTGAGAGGTAAAAAATGGAAGATGGAACTTCACTCCACCCAGTGAGAACACAATAATAATTTTAATCTTTTTTTTACCTCTCTAACAGATAAAACAAGATGATCAAATGACATTTGTCAAGAGATAAAAAAACTTTTACTCACCAGCTTATGAAGCAAGTCAGGCTGTTCTTCAAAAAGTTCTGGTAAATGCTTTCTCATGGCCTCTTCCAATTTGCAGGCATCTTTTCCAGGGACACCATACCACAATTTTGGAGCTCCCCAATGCATGTAATTCAATGAATATAAATGGTGATCTTCCACATGCTGCATCCATAATTAAACCACAAAGAAAATATAAAACTGTTATCAAAACTAAAGATGCTATGCTAACTAAGGATTCATTCTCTCACATGTAAACACACACACATAATTCACCAAAAACACACATAAAGTCAACAAATTGCCACTCAACACACAACAAATAGTTCTGGTCTTGTGGTTTACCAAACAAATCAGGGCAGAAAGATGTCACCAATACTATATATCCCCTTATTCTCACACAAATGCACACCCTTACATCCCCTCCCATCCTCAAAGGGCATACAAAGACACAAAACGCACATGGACATGCATGGGTTCCTATAAACAACAAAAAACCAAAGACAAGCAAAATATATACTAAAGATAAAGATACATATACATATAAGTTGGCCGATCAAAAAAAAAAAAAACAAAACATATACATATACATATAAGTATGTAACTGTAACAGCTATTATCAAGATATTACAGAGTTATTGTCAAGCTGGTATATCATATTTGAGTTGTATTTACGTAGATATCCTATTTTTAGAATATTTGCTTTACATTATGTAATTAGGATCATATATTTAGATTTAGGTCCATTCTTTACTTATCTTTGGCTTCTCCTTGTATCTATCTATCTATCTCTCTCTCTCTCTCTCTCTCTCTATATATATATATATATATATATATATATTCAACTATTCAAGTATACTTCTGTACAGTTTAATCAAACAGAAATAAAGTATTTTTTCAATCTTTTCCTTTGGTCTCAAGTGTTGTAAACACAAATTCGGAAGAATTCATGAAATGCATTTCTAGAAAATGAGGGAAATATGTAGTCCTTACCCAACAAAAGGAGGAAAAGCACATTCCTACGTACAACCATGGCACTAGAACACCAGATATATCACAGCTTTCATGAGAGAGCAGAGATCCAGGTAGTCTTGCAAAGTTATTTAAATTCCAGCCAGATTTTGTGTACTGTTCATGTGAAGCAGAACCTACTTGACTAGATTTGCTAGGGAAACCACTCCCAAAAATCCCAGTTTCCAGGTCAGCTCCATAAAGCACCTGGAAGAGTATAGAAAATGAAATGTAAAGAGAGCAGCATATACTAAGGGCAACAAATAGGCAATATTTTCATGAAGCAGCAAACTATTGAGATTCTATGAAAAGTGACCTCAATTTCTTCAGTAGGACTCTCAACCATCCGCCAATATTCACCTTCAATGTTCTCTACAGAAGGCTCTGAGGTACCATTTAAAATTGTTGTATTAGCACCCAAATGAGATACATTCTCATTTTTTCTGAAGTATTTGAGCTGAAAATCTTCTGCATATCTCTGAAATGTTTCCAAGGTAAATTCTGGACCAGGTTCAAACCCAAACCTTTCAACTTCACAAAATCCTGCATTAGGTCCTGTTCTAATGCTATTATCCACCCCCATTCTTGTGCATCTCCTCCTTTTCCTCTTCATATTAGTTTGAATCTTCGGCATCTTTCTCATTGAATGACGATTCTGAAGTTTGTCAATCCTCTGAACACGTGTAGAAAATTTAGAACCCTCCCATATACTTTTTTCCTTGAGAGGACAAGGGGGTTTCCAAGAAGATGGTGGAACAATGCGACAAATTCCATATGGCTCAGCCCTGGAGCGAATGCTTGATATATATTTCAAAGTATCTTGAAACTCCTGGGGGGAAAAATGACGTCAGAAAGATTTTCTGATAAAGCAATTGACAGAACTAAACAGAACAGTGACATGGATGGAAGTGAATTCAAATGTGTCACAGGAGCTGAACAAGACCTCTTCAGTAGGGTAGAAAACAGGAGCATCCTCAATATTTGGCCTACGAGCATCTTCTGGTCGCCATCTGGCAACAACCTGTAAGAAACTTCAATTGTCAATTACTCATCATGCAAGAGGAATGCCCAATAACAGCTATTTTATGATGAAGCAACCTCTATAATATATGATACAATTACCAATTCAAGTTCATTGTTGTCATTACAATAACCAGTCTGATTGATGAGAAGGCAGACCAAACCACTTCTGTTTTAACATTCAATATGGGAAAATGCAACTTCATAAAACTTGCCAATACAAAATGTCATTATTACTACCTTACTACTCTCTAGCATTAGTACTTTTCTCTTTCTTAATAAATTCTGTCTTTCAAAAAACAATTAATGTATGTCTATATTAAGTTATTAACATAATAATAAAAGAAACAACACTGATATAGGAGAGAGAGGAGAATGGAGACAACAAGCTAGGGTTGATTCATTAATAATGAGGCCAATAATAATGCCTAATAGAATTAAATCATGATATTTTATAAATAGACCTTTTGGCAATTACTGCAATCTGGACATCCACGGATGACTCCTCGAGGAAGACAAGGTCTTGAGGAGAAATTCTGCATTGACATTCATATGTAAGACACTAACCAGAATTCTGTGCGCTTATATATTTAGGAAATGTTGAGCATTGTACTCAAAATCAAGACATCCAAAAAACAAAAAAAAAAAAAAAATGAATAAGACTGACTTGATCGAGCCGCTCACAGTCAGGGTCTTCATCTGAAATGTTCTCATATTGTCCATAATTAATCCATGGTCTTCGTCGAAGGGATCTAGGAACCTTTCTAGTATCACCAACTTGAACATCATTTTCCACCTGAGTTGATGGTGATTCAGAAGCAGTAGTAGAGGCTGAACAACTGGTCATATTTTTATCATCTTGTTTTTCATTGCTTTCTACCCTCTTCAGTGAGAAAGATGTATATGACTCAAAACCCGGTGGAACTGATGGAAAATCATCATTATCTTCTTTAACACATATTCTCATAAGCTCAGTCCCCATCATAACCTCATGCAAAAGCACAATAGGAAATAATCTCTCTGATTTGTCTTCCCTGTATGCACTAAGGAGTCAGCATAAAGCCATAATCCGCACGCACACCCAGACACAAAAAAAGCATCTAATCTGGATTTTATTAAACATACTCTGATAAGAAGAGTACTTATGAAGTGAAAGATGTAGAGTTTGTAGGTTCTCTGAAGTTCCACTGCATAGTAAAGCTAGAAATCACATCAATAGAGGCTAATTCAAGGTCCCAGTAACTTGAAAAATTGTGGGAATAAATCAATCTGAAATAAGTCACAATAAACAAATAGAGACAGCTCAGACAAGGTAATACATCATCATGCAACACAGTATCTTATCATTCCCTACTTCATTTTCTTTTCAATTTTCTATTTACTCAAAATTGTTATCCTTACTCTTGTCAGACTAAAACTCAAATAAAGCAATCAGCATTCATCCAACAGAATGGCAGATCAGAAAGCAAAGGCATATTGAAACTTTGACATATTCTTTTTTTATTAATATTCTTGTTGAATCAATTGACAAATGAATGATCAAGCTTAATTTAGGAGAATGCAACATCTAAATGCATGCAATGACCAGCATTCTTTATCTCTTTCTCACTTATCCCTCTTTTAATATTTCTCTTTATCTTTTCTCAGAACTAAATCCCTAGTTCATTACATTTCAACAATCAGATCATGAGATAAAAAAAATAAAAAAATTCAGTAATCACTGACATGATCCCAAAGATGACCTAAAAGAAACTGTAGAATTTGTTCAAAGTGACCTTCATAAACTATAATTACCATTATCTGTATAACTAACAATACAGATGTATAGAGCAGAGCAAGCATAATTATAAACTCACTGCAATAATATTATTTAGAAAAATTAAATGAACAGAAACCAAACAAAATTAATAATTAGTAATTAATAAAATAATAATAATAATAAAAAAGAAACTTTAGTGAATTTTACTGTAATCAAGCGATTTTTGTAGTGATTAGCTATAATCCTTACAAGAAACAAAAGACCACATCCTATCAGGAGTTACCTAATCGAAATCGTGGAGGAATTGCGAGTTTCTATTGTATGGTTTGAATACGTGAATATTGGGGTTAATACAATGGAGTATCGATAAAAAAAAATAATAATAATAAAGGAAAATTTCGAAGTCCTATAGATGGTCGGTGATGAGAACGATGAGAGTGGATAATTGAAGAAAAAGTTCAAATTCTACAAACCCTAACAAGATGAGGAAGAAGACGATTGAGGAAGCAACATATATTAATCTGTATCCTCTACATTAATGTCTAGATTATTTTTTTTTCCCTATCTTTTGGGTTTTTTTTTTGGGTCAACTTTGTTTTGGGGTAAACTTTGCAATAGTGCGTAATTTGTATAAAGTATTGAGCCCAAGGACATTTTCGGTTTTTTGTCAGCTTTCTGGCTTCGCCTTGTGGTCTAAGTCTAGCCAAATGACCAAATCCCTGTAACTAGTACACTTTTTTCATGTATATCTTTATAAATAGTAGTATTTGTACTATAAATTATAATTTTTAATTTAATACTTTTAATCATAATCTTAAACTTTAAATATTTTTTAATGTTTTACACTATAATTTATTTTTGTATAATATTGATAAATTTATTCTGTTGTACGAAAACTTTGATTCACTGTTTATAATAATATCTTTATCTAATAAATTATTATTTTTACATATTTCAATTTAAATTTTAAAATAATAATAATAAATAGTTGAACATGTTTTGAATATCACGAGAACGATGAAAAAAATCTTTTGAAATTTAATAATAAAGTCACTTAATCTTTCTGAATATATATATATATATATATATATATATATATATATATATATATATATATATACCGTGTGGAATGCCAATTAATTTTATTATTTAAGTTTTTTTGTGTTTATATATTTGAGGTTGTATACCTATTGGATCAAATGTTGATTATTTTCCTAATTTAGCACTTAGCACTCAATGATCGATTTCTAGTTATACACTCATCCATAATATTTTTAAATCTTGAGAGTCGATCATCCAAAAATTACATAATACCAATAATAACAATTAATAAAGAGTTAAAGTTTGGATTATTGTTACTACTCTAGGGGGAGGGACAATGTGAATAATAACACAACCCTAAGATGATATATTATACTTTTGCACTTGAATACTTTTGTACTGGATTTCAAAAATCCAAAGTGAAACCTAATTACAAAAACAATCTCTTCAATTTTTTCATTTGTGATTTTTTTTATTTTTTTTCTTTCAACAGTTTTAGTCTTCATATTTTATTTAAAAAATTTAATTTTGATTAAAATTAACATATTCAAATGGGATAACACATTGTAGAATATGAAAAGAGAATTGACAAGCAAATAAAACTAATATTGGCATATGTTTTGTGATTCACTTGGAACTTTGAGCTATCTATTCAGGCATTAAAATTGCTTGCAAAGAGATTTCAAGGATTTCATCATTAAATCAGACTCTAGAGTTGTTGTTCAGTTAATGAATGATGATTGTGTACAGTTTCATTCTTGATCCCAGTTAATCAACAACATTGATGTGTATAAAAGGATGTGTGGCAAGTTCGTGGTGCCACATGTGCTTTGAGAAGGTAATTAAGTGGCAAATGAATTTACTAAGTTTGGTCATTCTATAGAAAAATATCTTACGATTTTTTTTTTATTTTGCTCCTTTTTTGTATAACGCCATCTTGGTGGACGTTTCTTCAATTGTGTTTCCTTGCGAGTTTTAGTTTGTTGGTGGGTCTTTCTCAACATCTTTCACAAAAAAAAAACTTTAAAATTTAATATCAGATTTTATACTAATTACTTTTGGAACTCACTTTTTAGTCAAGTTTAACTTCTTCTAAATTGAATTTCATAAATGAATTTTATATAAATAAATATAATGAGACAAATTTCATATATTAAATTAGTCAAAAAATTCATATTCGAAGTAAAAAAAAAAATTTACTTCAGAAAGATAATATTAACTCAAATTTGAGAGCTAAATGAACAAAATAAATCTTTTAAAATAATAATAATAATAATAATAATAATAATAATAATTATTATTATTATTATTATTATTATTATTGTACATCCTTTGTAAAAGAATTAACAACAAAATAAATCAAACTTTAAACATCACGTAGTTGCACGCTGCCTAGATTTCAAATACTAAAATACATAAATAAAAGTTTAAAAAACTACGAGTATTTTTCCCCTTTTTCAATGGCTGTTTAGTGGAAGAAGAAAGAGAATAATTGTATTAAAGTCGTGATAATAAGGATAAGGAAGTGGAGGAAGAAAAGGAGAAGAAACTTTACCTAATAAAATGCAAAATTAACCATAACTGTTAGTTGCCGCCGGCGCCGTAGAACATGGATGCAATAACAACTTGAATCTTGAGTTGACACTACAAAACTGGGAGCTTAAGGATTGTCACTCACTAACAGTGAAAGCGATATAATAAAGGGTTAAAGAAACCAAAGTGAGTGGGGAAGAATATTTCTCAAATTTTTTTATTTCATTAATTTATTACACAACCTTCACCACAAGTAAAAAAATTATCTTGTGAATAAGATAGGATAATATAATTAAAATATTTTATTATATATAATTGATTCGTCAAGCAATAATATATTAAGATAAAATAAGACAGTTAATCTATTAGTCAAGATTTAAATAATACATTCAAGGTCATAAATTTTAATTTCAGTGTTATCATTGTACATAAAAAATAAAATCAAAGAAAGATAGTCAGCGATAACTCATTTTATAATACCACTCATATCATATCTATCAAAATAAGTTTAATTAGTTGTTGTATTAATTTGTGCAATGTGTTTTTTAAATTGGTAATATACCGTAGCCAGTAGGCTCAAGTTGATACTTCCAAAGATTGCAAGTGAAAATCAATGTGCTTTTTTTTTTTTTTTACCCAAATCAATGATTTATAGAACTAGTTTTTTACCAAAGCAAATGAGGAAAAACAACAACACGTTTATTTAAGTTTTTGAAGATCTATGAAGGAGCTTTTGGACAAAAAAATCAACTTTAACAACTCGATCACTTGTTTGCCAAAACAAGCAGGCCAAAGGCTATAACAAATGAAAACAATAATGGACTCAACCTCAACCAAAATGGCTCAAGAAGAGAATTTTGTTAATCCAATTGTTTTTCCCTCTTTTCCTCCTATTCCAATCCTTTCAATATTAGAGGGACAACAACAACAAAAATACATAAAAAAAACTAAATAAGAATTTTATGTTAAAAAAAATTCTTCCTCACTCCCTGTCACTCTTTTCCCCTCCAACTAATTGTGCATTAATACTTGTCTTTTTTCTTTGTTCCACCTCATTTGAGAAACTCATTTCCTTATGTCCCCTTGTTTTGATAAATCTATATGTAAGTTTTTTTTAAAACAAATGTTAATAATTAATTATTAATTTCTTTGTTAGTAAGAAGATTTGAATCACCACTTTTTTTTTTATCACCAAATCAATTTTATAACCTTTTATATACAAGGGGGTGAAGTATATTTTCCTTACTTTTTTTTTTTTTGTTCCACTTCGATTTGAAAACCTCATTTTTAGGGTCCCCTTGTTTAGGTAAATCAATTTCGGGGACAACTATTTTGAGAAGAATACTTTTTCTACACTCTTAAGCCGACATTGCTTTTTTAAAGCAATACATTTGGAGGTAATTGTTAGAGGGAAAGTATAAAGCAATTCAGACTTAAGGGCAATGATAAACACCAAAATCAGGCTCATCATGAAAGACTACTCATAGTAATATGGAATGGTTCGTTTAGGTCGTGACAAAATATGCCTTTGGAGCATACTTCCGCGAGATAATGTTACCAAAAACAAGCAATGAAATGGGAACAAATATAAATAATAAAATGTTAGACTATAACAGAAGCGATAGAGCAATTAAAAATCAGACAAAACAATAAGTTACCTGGGAAAAAATTTGGAATTTGGTGAAGAAGGAAGGTTCGTTTGCAAAGAAAAGGAAAACGAAGCAGCGAGACAACAAAGACTTTAGGACAACACAAGTTAGATTGATTGGTTACACCAATATATCTTATATTTAATACTAAAGGTCATTTACTAAAATTGTCACATGATATTTTTCGAAAATCTTTCAATTTAATTACTTCTTTTGATTTTCATTTATTTCATAATATGTTGTTTTGACTTTCATATTTAATTTTCAACTTTTTACTTGTATTATAATTATTTTTCTTATTTTAAATTCTAAATAAATGAAAAATGTCATTTTTCACTTGTCAGTCTATTGTCACTCCTTAACCAACCATTTGGATCGCTTCTATTCCTCTTAAATTAAATTTTTATTTAAAGTCAAACAAGTGAAACAACTGTCTTCTTCCTTCTTTTTTTTTTCTTTTTTTTGATAGGAGAAACAACTGTCTTCTACCATGTGCTAAACTGCAAATCAATCAAAGTTTCAAATCTCTAGTTTATCAAATTTATTTTGAACCAATCGTTTATCCCATATTAATCAACTAGTATTTAGGCTATGCATTACAGAATAAACATTTTTTTATACCATACGAAGAAGAAATATTTTTTATACAACTAAAATTTATGATTTACGATAAATAAATATTTATAAATATATAAATCATATTATAGTTAAAATTTGAAATAAATAAATATTTTGAACATATAAATTATATTTTAATTTATGATAAATAATTTATATTGTGATGATTATTATTTGTAACTATTGATAATTTATTTTAAAAAATATTCAAATTCAAGTTATAACTAAAGATATTTAAAATGATCGATCGAAAGAAACAAAAAGTTAAGCTAAGCCGTCAGTTGATATTAAAAATGTAAGAGGACTTAATTGTTTTTTGATATTTAGTTACAACTTTGTAAACCGTTGGATTGATATCAAAGCATAAAAGGATGTATACTAGGTATATGTAAGGAGTTTGAAATTCACGTCTTTATAAAAAGTGAATATTCAAATAAAAGGGAATACGAGGAAGAGTGGAGAGAGTGAACACACACACACACAAAAAAAAAAAACATATAGTCTTATAAGTTTATGCATGTAGAAACATTAAATGATGTTTGTTTAACCAATTTAATTGATTATTTTGAATAGCCTAACATACAGTGGAGGGAGTATTTTTCTTGTTGTCAGAAGTTGATTGTTTGACATAGTTATTTTTAATTAATTATGAGTTCTCCATTTCTTTATTATTTAATGTTTATTCAAAACTCTCTATTTTAGATTCATTATTATTTTATGGTATTTTTATTTTTAATTATTAAAAAGAAAAAAAAACGTTAAAGAAAATTAATTAATTCTTATTTGCTCAACAACAAAATGGGCCTGGGCCTCTAATATAGTCTTAAGATTTGACCCGTAACCCACACTAATCCATGTACATCTATTGTACATAAGAAAGAGAGACAGGAGAAAAGAGGCATGCGCTTCCTACACCATTCTCCATTACTCATACACCATTTTTACACAGTGCAATTCCCATTATATCCTTTTAATTTTAAAATCATTTATATAATTTTTTTTAAACCTTTCTTCCTCCCTCTCACCCGTAACGTTTCTTCTTCATTTTTGCTGAGCGCCTTCCTCCCTCTCCGGCAAGCACCGCATTGGCTTCCTTCTTCTTCCCGTTGAACGACACTGGTGAGTGATTGTTGTGCGCCTTCATCTCCGGCAAGCACCGCACCGCATTTTGCCGTTCACTCCTGTTCACACCGCATTTTAAAATCATTTTGCCGTTGAACGACTCTGGTGAGTGATTTCTTTCGCAATTCGTGCAAATGGTGGTGTTTGGAGGGTGTTGCAGGTCGTTAATGGCGGAATCGGATCCGGTAATCCGTTGGGGACTATCGTACGGATTGGGTGATCCGTATG
>PYAF01004398.1:1548721-1583920 GCA_007407185.1 Glycine tomentella | reverse complement strand
AATTTATTTAAAGAAATCAAATTCAATATAACTTGAACCAACTATTTATTAGTGATATTTTTCTTTAATCTCATTAGACTAAATTCAGGCTAATTAATAGACATGCAATTTAATTTCATTAATTTTTTATGTTTTATTATATTAAGAAAATAACATAATTTTAACAAATCTAAAAAAGATATATGATACTTTTCTTTCATTTTATTCTTTATATTTTCATCTATCATCAACACCAATACTTTTTCTACTAGTAATTTTTTTTTTGTCTATTACCAACAAAACAAAATACATAAATTACAAGAAAATGCATTTTTTAGCATTTTATGATTCACAATCATTAATGATAATATATGATCGTCAATGTTTTTCAATCTATTCTTTTCAATTTATAAAATTATCAAAGCAATCCATCTTCCTTATGACATTGATGATACCAAATAGTTTTTTATTTATTAATTTAAATTAGTTTTGAAAATCCGGTTCAACCTTTTTGGACTTTTTTTAGGGCCCTCGCAATCTTAATTAGGTCTTTGCTCACCGCCTCTCCAAACTAGCTAGCTAGGCTCCAAATCGGTCCGAAACATTAAATTTAACTTGTTTCCACATAAACATAATATTGATAAATTTTTCAACAGATTTCTAAAAAAATGTTCTACCTAGCTAATTAGAGTTGCTATGGTACAAGGCTCTCTAAAATATTGATGCATGCTTTTGTGGCTACGAATGAGAGCAGTTAGGGAATAATGTGCCGTTATCAATGGTTATAATCAGCATGAGCATCCACTATATATTAATCTAAAAATATAAATTAACTCTCATCTCAGTTTGTATTTATTAGAACACCTATAGGCCAGAAAGATTCTTTTATCCAAGCTCCTGTAAAATATGTACATGGCTGGTGTTGAAAGACTAAGTAATGAAATCTGGGAATATAGCTTTGTTCAGCCTTCTAGATATTTAGGTCACATTTTAACCATTTTCAAAGATGGTGTGTCTAAAAAGGAGATTACCAGAATATATTATATATTTTTCCTTTACATATAAAATCTGCTTTCTTTTCTATAAGCTCATCCATATCACACGACACTTGTTATTCCCATTCTATCAAGCATGCACACCTAGATACCATTCCTGTCTGAAAGGTCGTAACATCATGCACATGGTTTAGTTGAGAGGAAAATAATGCTATATAAAATATCTACATCTACATATGAAAAAAAGAATTGATACTCTTTTCCGTGCCATTGGTTTTGCCTATATATGTTAAAGTGTACTATAAAACTCTAGCGTGATTACAAAACATTATCATTTTAAGAGATGCAAATGGCACAGAGGAATATATTCCTTTGCAGCTGGTATCTTCCTTAGTTTGGTCTTCTTTTCTTCTTTATATATCTACCATGGCTTCCTTGCAACAGAAAGCTTTTGGTTCTGAAATCTCTTCGTTTATATACCGTCTTTTTATCTATCAAGATCATAACAAAGGCATTCCTAGGAACTTGAAGATGCCAAAGAAGGGTCGACCACTTTCCTTGCAGGTTTGCTTTCAATATATATATATATATATATAATTTTTTTTTTCATTAATCTTGAAAGTGGAATAGCACCATATATAGAGGGAAAGATGATTAATATTTTATATTTGTTTTATCGATAAATATTAGTTGTTAATTTAATTTGTTAACAGAAAAATTTAAATCCACAACCCTATCACCCCCTCCTTACATCTTTTACCATTAAGTAAAACTTATATTTCCATTAATATTTCCTCCTTGATTATATATTTATATGTTTCATTTTTTCTCCATCGATCAGTAGTACAGTTCCTTGTTTTCCTTCATTACAGTTCATGATCATAGGATTTTATTCGTAGTAAACAATGGAATAATTAAAATGAAACTGAAAACTCTTATTTGTGCATGTCAGTGAGATTTTCAATTATGACGATAAATTTAATCAGAATTTGGTTTTAATGATCTTGGAAAGAATGAATACTTTATATCAGAATGTTAAGTTTAAACTTTATTGTTACTATTGTTAAAAGAAAAAAAAACTCTTCCATCGGTACGTAAAAAGAGATGCCCATAGATGAACATCTCCTTTATTTTGATTAAAAAATTGAAGGTGAAGAAAAAAAGTAGTAAGAATAAAAATTTGTTATATGACAGGTTAATGATCTTGTCAGACACGGAGTAAAAAGTGAAAAAAGTGGCTTTTCAGATGAGTTCATATGAGAGAATATATGAAAATCACCATCAATCAGAATTGATTTTATTTTGGGAACAGAATCAGATTATTGTTCTCGTCCCATTTTTAATTTTTTATTACCATGGCCAATAGTAATTTGATTTAGTTGTTGTTTTTAAACATGTAACTAGCAAATACTACTATTTAACAAAAATATACCGATTCAATTTCATATATATGGCCGTTGCTTGAAATTTATAGAGGTTTTGAGAAAGAATCAGAATATGAAGTATGACCAATATAGTTAGGAAAAAACTGCCATGCAAACTGAAATTACATATCTGATACTTATTCGTTTCAGACCGTTGAGCTGAAAGTAAGGATGTGCTGCACGGGCTGCGAGAGAGTTGTTAAAAACGCCATTTATAAGCTCAAAGGTATGTGTTTTTTTTATTTTTTAATTTCTTTTTATTTTTAATATGTCGAGGACTTAGGATGTGTTTGAGAAAAAATTATGTTAAAGACAACTTACGTTTTCACATAAGTAACAAGGGAGTTATTTTTATTTTTGTTACTTAATTTAGAATGTGCAAACTTCTGTTTTAAGTACTGAATGGAAAGTTTTCAAACCAAAATCCAAACACATAATTTATCAAGTTAGTCTTGTGGAATGTGGAGGATTGTTTAGAATTTAGATGAAGTATTTTAGAGAAAAATTAAAAAATAATAAAAATTTTATTTTTAGCTAATTAGCAGAATTGTATATATTTTATAAAAAATGAATAAGTAGAGATAAGTAAAAGATTTCATGTCATAATAATATCTATTATTTTATTCTAAAAAAATCTTAATAAATATTTACTCAAATGAAAAAAATGATACTCTATTTTCTCCCCTCGACAATCTCCTACCTGTGTACCTCAAACATATCCTATACGTGGCTCAAATGGACTAATGAAAAATGACAGGAATAAGAGACAAGTTAAAAAAATAAAATGGAATCTAATCCAAATACTCTGATTACATATTCTCATTCTCTTTTATATAATTGACTCGTTTAATGGTTTCATACACGCTGAGAATAATATTCTCACTTTACTTGTGCTTTATTATTTCTAGTTTCTAGGTTAAATATGAGTTTTCATCGTTTAGGTAAATCAAGAACATTAAGTTGCCTTTTGGACGATGTATGTTTTTTTAATTTATTTTTGGAGAGATGTTCTTTTCATTCTCTCAAGAAAATATCATTTTTTTCAAATAAGGTAATATAAATATATATGCACATATAGACTATTATTAAATGACGACTTTTTTAATTATCTATTAATTGCGAATTATTTGGACGATTAGTTGTGATAATACTCTTTTAATATTGTAAAAACAATTTCTATTTCATATGAATTAATAATGTTTCTTTGTAAGTTTTTGTTACAGAAAGAATATTTAACTCTTCCAAGCATCGGAATTCTTAACATTTTTTTTTACAGCAACCTACATGTTATGACTTAAATTTGATATGTTGAAAATGAAGGTTCAAGCTAGCTGCTCAGCAACAAAAAATTTAATATATACAGTTCAACCCATAACTTATCAAAAAATTTCCAAACAAGCACATATACCGATAAATTTTTGTTTCTTTTTAACTATCAAAAAGTTTTGTATAATGATTGATAGTGCAAAACTTTTTACATTGTTGTTTAGCTGTTAAACTAAATCTTCTCTTACTATTAAATCTCATATATATCTTCCTTGGTTAGTTTTAGTTTCACTAAAATTCAATTCATATACATTGGCCCAAAATAACAATGCTATATATATATATGATGATTATATATATACTTTGTTTGATATAGGCATTGATTCAGTGGAGGTTGACTTGGAGATGGAAAGGGTAACGGTTGGAGGGTACGTTGATCGGAACAAGGTGCTTAAGGCTGTGAGGAGGGCTGGGAAGAGGGCAGAATTCTGGCCTTACCCTAATCCACCGCTTTACTTCACAACTGCTGACCATTACTTCAAAGACACCGCTCATGAATTCAAAGAAAGCTACAACTACTATAGACATGGCTACAACCTCCCAGAGAGGCATGGCACCATGCATGTGTCTCACCGTGGAGATGACAATGTTAGCAACATGTTCAATGATGATAATGTTAATGCTTGTTCTATCATGTAATTATTAATTATACCTTATTATTAATATTGTGTGCTAGCTTATAATCGTGAAAACTTTTCATGACAATATGTAAATTTGCGGTAACTGCGCACCATGTATATATATGTATATGTATCAAACGTAGCTTTTGCTTTTGTGATTTTGAAGACGTTTTAACATTGATTAAAATAATTAATCAAGGAAGTTGAACGTCTTCTATAACTAATTTTTAAAATAATCGATCATATATTCCGATAATTTAATTTTTGTAACTGTCTTAAACACACTTTTAAATATAAAAAAAATGCATATAGAAACTCGTAATATTATATATGCATTTATTTGTTTTACTTGAAAATGTGAGTGAATATAAGAGTTTTGTTTGTTATTAAGAATAAGGACTTAAATTTATAATATTGATTTGGATAAATTTAAAAAACCATTGTGCATTAAAAAAATGAGTAAGATTAAAATAAAGTTTAAAATCCTTATATTTCACCACTTTTCAAATTTGTCCTTGCATAAAAAATTGAAAACAAGTCCTTCAATGAATATGTGTGTACTTGTATTATATACTTAATGCGAATTAAAAAGGATTGAGTCATTACTTCTTAACACACAAAATACATTAATGATAACTAACATATAGATTACATGAGTTATAACTTCCTAACTTTGAATACATGAATTATAACTTCCTAAGATATAAGGTACATGCGTCATAACTTCATATATAACATGATACTATATATTAATGACCATTTAAACATGGTTTTAAACCTAGCATGCATTAAATTCTTTTTTTTCTTTTCCATCTTATTACATGGTGAATTAGATCTTATAATTTTTAAGAGACATCTTCTTGTTCTTTATCATACATATTTTTTCTTATAAAAAATATTCTCTTATCACTCTTTGGAGACCGAAGGGGATGAAAACCCTTTCCTTGACAAAGAAATATATTGTAAGTCTTGTGTTCTCTTACCACTTTTTGGGGATGAAGGGGACACAAACTTTTCCTTGTCAAAAAGGATATAGTGTAATTCTTATGCATGCTTTCTTGCTAACCTTACCTTTTATCATCCCTTATAGTGACCTAAGGGGGTTGTTACCCATCCCTTATTAAAGGAAACTCTTAAACTGGTGTACATATGCATCAATGAATCATCATTATTCATATTCAGTAATAAGAGTTCACATGATAATAATAGTAACAACTTGGATAAAAAAACACATCAAATCCCAATGGTCGGATTGTGCATAGCACTATTGATCCTACGCTAATTAGTGTACTTAAACTAAGCTAGTGTACTTAAACTAAGCTTAGTGCCACCACATCCATACGCACAAAACAATCAACACTAAACTCTATATGAAAGTATGTACTTAATAAATGCAATCAAATGATTTTTTTTAATATAAATCCATACCAAATGAAATTGAGGGATTGAGAAAGATAATGAGGGAATGCACTCACTTGATGATGAGACAAGCAGTAGTATTTGGGTAACTTGGATTTTCCTTTTTTTCTAACTTTTTCTCATTCCCTTTTAATTTCTTTTTCCTTTTTCCCTTTCCAAGTCAATTATGTCTTAGGCTAAGAAAAAGCAGCCTTTAGTTAGACCTAACATTTTTATTTGATTTTATCTTAAAGTTTTAAGCCCACTACACATGAAAATACTAGTAATATTTAATTATTTACTTTTCTAATTAACCCAAATTTTGGAATGTTATATTTCTCACTTTTATGAAATAATTTTGTCCTAAAAATTATAACTTAACTACATACCTAAGTCAAAAAATACGAATAAATGAATCTCATTTCCTCGTCCAACTACCATGGTCTCCTTCAAGCAAAGTCCCCCCAAACAATCTTTACTCAGGGAATAATATTGTACCTCAAAGTCCATGTACATGGCAAACAATCAAGATTGGTATTGACTCAAAAGTGAGGCCAAGTATTAGTTGTACTAGGTATTATCAAAATCAGACAGATAGGTGATCAGTCACTAGTTGCACCACCTGAACTGATATATAATAAAATTATAAATTCTATCCTAGAATAATGTGTGTATATGTGTTTTATTTATAATTTTTTTATCAGATATTTAATTTGTTTTAGTGGTTATATTCATCTCGAATAAATTATGTCTTTGTGGGAAGTGTATATAAGAAAAAATGTGCAAGACTATGGAGAATATAAAAAGCTTGTAAGAGAGTGTTGAGATTGTAAATCTAGTTCATTAAAACTTAGTAAGTCACCAATTTTGCTATAAACCAGCCGAGTTAAATCGGTTTACACAGGTGTGCATAATTGATCAAAACGCATGCTCGGAATATCCGGGGTCCGATTTTTGAGTTAATGGGTCAACCCGGTAAATTTCAACTAAGTTTAATAATTATGGTTGTTCTAATTCTACTATGATGTCATGTAAATGGGCTTGACATCTTTTTTTATTTAAGAGATATGAAACACATGGTGCATATATTGGACAAGAAGTAGGATAATCTAATAGTCCATTTTCTCAAATCATTTAAGAATTTGGAATGATCCAATAAATTGAATCGAATTGGTTATTTTCTACGAGTGTTCTTTAGAATTGTTCTTTGTTTTTTTAATCATTCTCATATTTGTCAAAAATGATAATTATACTATAGAGCATAAAATATTTGATCATGTTTAAATCGATCAAATGTAATAGTGATATGTTAAATAATAAAAATTTACATTTCCTATTATGAATTCAAAGGGACTTACACAACAATTATTTTATATATTTTTTATGATACAAAATAATATTTTTTATATAATTAATTTATTTTTCTGCTTAATATATTTAAAAGATAAATAAAAGTTGTTATATATATATATTAAAAACAATGCAGCTAAAGGGTTATGGTTTTTAATTAAAAGTAAAATATATATTTTACTAAAACAAATATACTCAATTTAAATAATTAAATATTTATAAGAGTGTAAAAATGAAAAGTTATTTATTTAATTTTCGTATTAATTTTTAATTACAAAATTCATTTTAAAAATATTTGAATATAAATTATAATTTATTTCTAACATAGCAAAAACTTACCCCAAATATAGCCCCAAGTATAAATACTGGTTTTCTATCTTTTAAGGATTGCTGGTGAGCATCTCATACTTTCATAAAGACGAATTTAGTAATTTACTAATAATATGTATCGATCATTGAAAATATAAAAAACACAATAATAATCCAATATCTTAATATATTTTTTTCATATAAACAAGAGACATAGTTAAATATTGTTAAAAAAATCTTAGTAACGTGCATGTATATTTTAGGCAAAAGTTTAAACAAATAGTAGAAATAGTTAAATATTAAAAAAAACCCAATATTGGTAAGGTGCATATTTAACATTTAAGAAAAAAGTTTAAACCAATAGTAAAAATTTATTATATTTCATCAAATCATTCCGACGAATCAATTAAAAATAAAATATAAGATGTAAGCTATTAAATAATCCGAATAATTTAACAGTACAAAAGTCTGGAAAGAATAGGGTGGATTGTTGGAACAGGCGTGAGGTGTCTCATCTGAGGTGGAATTTTTCTTCAGACCAAACTTCCACTCCCTCAGGCCTCCAATCCAAGTCAAACAAACCACAATTAACATCGCACACGTTATATTTTCTCCCACTGTTCCGATCGTCGACCAAACGTAACTGATTCAAATTCAATGGATCCATCATCGCCACCACCACTACTCCGCCAAAACGACGTCGCTTCGTTCGACCGCGAAACTTCTTATAGAATATACTTGCACTCCTCCTCTTCCGACGACGACGTTTCGCCCTCCAATTCCATCCAATCCACCAACCGCCGCCTCGATTACATGCTCCAGTTTCTCGACCGGAAGCTCTCCGCCGACTATGGCCACCGCCTACATTCCTCCGGCTCCCGTGCGGCGCCGCTGCCGGAGTTCGTTGCGAAGGGAGGCGGCGCCGGCATCTTCCGCCTTCCCGCGCGCGGCGCGGTGCACCCGGCGAGGCCGCCGAGCCTTGAACTGCGGCCGCACCCGCTGCGGGAGACTCAGATTGGACGTTTCCTGAGGAACATTGTTTCTACCGAGTCGCAGCTCTGGGCGGCTTCCGAGTGCGGCGTGAGATTCTGGAACTTCAAGCATCTGTACGGGTCGTGGTGCGGCGTCGGAGGAGAAGAAGTTGTTGCGAGCAGCGGGGACGAGGAGAGTGCGCCGTTTCGGGAGTCGGTGTGGACTTCGCCGGCGCTGTGTTTGGTTGCGGATGAGGGGAACAGGTTGGTTTGGAGTGGACATAAGGATGGGAAGATTAGGTGCTGGAAGATGGATGATGATGATGATAACAACAACTGCGATTGGAGCAATAGGTTTACGGAAAGCTTGTCTTGGCATGCTCACCGTGGACCTGTTCTTTCCCTTATCTTCACCTCATATGGTCATTCTTCACTCTTCACTGTTAACTTTACTGCTCTACTATTATTAGACTTACCCTTAGTTAGATTAGGATCAATTTAGGCTTGTTTAAATTAGGATAATTTTTTATCTGTTATCTACCCTAGCTAGGTGTTTACCTTGATTTTTTTTTCCTTGACCCAGAGCATCTTTATTGAAAGAACCCATTTTGGATTCTTGGACTACTTTTTATTCGGTCCCATGATACCACATATGATGTAAAAACTTTTGTCATTTTTTGGTCTAGTGGTAGAATCCAATTTGAGTTCTTTGAATTTTATTTGCATAGAAAAAAAAAAACCTTTATTTTCTCTCATATGACATTAAAAAATAATATTTAAAAAAAAAAAAACAAAACTAGAGTTCTTGAATGTTCTTCCACTAATCCAACCTCCATCATGAAGAACTCTTAAGCAAGAATAATAGTAGATCTAGTGGACAGGGGTTCTTAAGCTCAAGAGCCCCTATTAAAGATGCTCTTAATTACTAATTTGGTCCCTAAATTATTTAAAATGACTCAATTTGGTTCCTAAATTTTCAAACGCTCCAATCAGGACCTCTAATTTGTAAAACTTGAATCAGGTTCTCTCCGTCCAATGGAAATTGACACCATTAATGAAAATTGCTACTATTCATAAGTGAAAACCGTTAGAAGGAAAGCACCACATCAAAACATTATTAAAAATTAGAGGATTTCATTGGAGTGTTTGGAAATTTAGGGACTAAATTGAGTCATTTTAAATAATTCATGGACCAAATTAGTAATTAAGGCTTTTTTCTTCCCTCAACTACAAGCTAATGCTTTAAAATTGAAATTAAAAATAATTCATATAAAAAAATTAAAATTAAAAGGGAGTTTAAATAAGTTAAGAGTTTAATAGACATGTATTTTCAGTGTAAAATTTTTTACTGTCATGGTATTAGAAATCATTTTTCATTTGATTTTTAAAGTAATTACTGTGAAAGTCAACAAACTTATCATATGAGACACTCAGTCTGAGTGTCTCCCCACTCCCTATATTTTCTTAAAAATAAAAATAAAAGAGAGATGATGATGGAGGTTAAATAGAAAATGAGTATACAGTTATTTTGAAATTGGACTTTATATATAGTTAGTGGGGTGGGTTTTTTTTTTTTTACATTACTCGGTGTAGTTTATAATGTTAGTTAAGGGGCAAAATAGTCCAAAAAATGTGGCGACAAAAAGTAAATATCACTGTTATAGAAGTTATAGATTATAGATAACGGTTTATTTATGATTGGATGATAATGTAAAAGTGTTATTGTGTTGGTGCAAGGATTATTTGTGCTAAAGTTAAAGCTGTTTGGTAACTCCCTCCATTGTTTTTATCTGTTTACCTTTGAAAGAAGATTTTGTTTCTATTTATCTCTCCACTTTAAAAGTTTAAGATAATATTAGTTACTATTTTCTTAAGTATGGCCTCATCTTCACTTAATTCTTAAATACTTTACATACTATAAATGAACAAATAAAATAAAATAGTAGAGGTCATGTTAATAATTTTAAAATTATTTTAATATAAACAAAGATATTAATTTCATTGCTTAATCTGTGTGTTATTATCTTTAATGGACAGGTAAAAAGAAATAGAGGGAGTAGTTTTTTAATCTTACAAGTTACTTTTAATTTTAAATTTCTTGTATAGTGTATTTTTTTATCTTGAGATTTAAAATAAAGAAGAAAAAGGAAAAGTATAATTCAAAAGCTTCTAAAACTAGTTTTTTATTTTCTTTTAAAAAGTTCATAAAGTTTTCTTTATTCAAAATGACTACCTTTTTAAAAGTTTTTTTTTTTAAGAAAAAGAGAAGTTCAACATAAGTTAGGTTAAACGATTTTGATTATAAGCTATTTTGAGCATTTGGAAGAACTTTTGCAAAACTTCTTTGGACTTGTTTTATGATGTGAGCACTTAACTTGAAAATTGAAGATATTTCGGTTTAAGTTTACAAAAGTAGAGTCATGACTTTTTTTTTATAGTTTTTTTTTTTACCCCATTTCAATAATTTTGCATTGATGTTTTTCAAGCGTTTATGGCATAAACTCTCATGTGGTAAGCTCTTTTTGAATAAGCACTGAATTAAATTGTTTACTCAAACGTGTACTTGGCCAATCCAAACTAATTAAGATTACTTGGAGTGCAAGTTTTTGAAAATTAAGTGCTGATATTTAGTTTACTAATATTAATATGAAAGAAATTCTAATAAATTGCCCATGGGACCTGATGTTCTGATGTTCGTTGGTTGATTCACATGCTTGTTGAGAATGTTATATATTATTCTATCTCTTTTCATTTTGTTAATCCAGGGGATCTGTGGTCGGGTTCAGAAGGAGGAGGTATAAAAATATGGCCTTGGGAGGCTGTTGAAAAATCTATTCATCTTACTAAGGAGGAAAGGCACAGTGCTGTCATATTCGTGGAGAGGTCCTATGTTGACTTAAGGAGCCAGCTATCTACAAATGGCTTCAGTAACATGCTAACTTCAGATGTAAAGTACTTAGTATCCGATAATTCGAGAGCAAAGGTGTGGAGTGCTGGCTATTTTTCATTTGCTTTGTGGTGAGATTTTCCCTTCAAAACTCTCATGGTGTTAGTATTGAACATTAGTATGGGTTGATTCTTTTATATTTAGGCATTCAAGTATAATTAATTATTTTAGGATTTTTCCTACCTTGTGGTCACAACTTACTTTTGTAAAAAATAGTAAATAGTAAATACACATCCTATTATTTTAGAAAGATAGGAAATATATATATATATATATATATATATATATATATTGCTAGTGTATATTATATTAAGAAAGTGCCTTAGCCTTTTTAATTTACGGACAGATATTCTTTTAAACTTCTATGAACTGGCTTGAATCTTGCTAATAACAAGACTTTGGTTCTATGATATAAATCCTTATAAAATATTAAGGATCATATGACAAGGTGCATGGGATGTATAAAGACATCATAAATAGACTGAGACTTCAGTGTCATATGATCCTTACTCTTTTCTTTTTGCATTACTTTTGTGTGCATATTAATACCTTTCACTTTAATGTATGCTAGTGCTTGTTAAATTGTAGGGATGCTCGTACAAGAGAGCTACTGAAAGTTTTCAATTCAGATGGACAGATTGAGAATCGGTTGGATGTGTCCTCAATTCAAGACTTTTCAGTGGAGCTTGTTTCAAGTTCAAGGAAAGACAAAACACAAAGTTCCATTGGGTTCTTTCAGCGTTCACGTAATGCCATAATGGGGGCAGCAGATGCTGTTCGTCGAGTTGCAGCAAAGGGAGGCTTTGGGGATGATAACCGGAGAACTGAAGCACTAGTGGTAACAATAGATGGAATGGTTTGGACAGGGTGTACAAGTGGCTTACTGGTGCAATGGGATGGAAATGGCAATCGCATACAAGATTTTCTTTACCATTCATCTGCCATTCAGTGTTTTTGTACTTTTGGCATGCAAATTTGGGTAGGCTATGTGTCTGGCACTCTCCAGGTATTGGACCTCAAGGGTAATTTAATTGGGGGATGGGTGGCTCATGGCAGTCCAATTGTAAAAATGACAGTTGGTGCTGGTTATGTATTTGCATTGGCTAACCATGGTGGCATTAGAGGATGGAACATCACCTCCCCAGGACCTCTTGATAGCATATTGCGTTCAGAATTGGGTGGCAAAGAATTTTTATATACTAAAATAGAAAATATAAAAATATTGAGTGGCACTTGGAATGTTGGACAAGGAAAAGCATCTCTAGATTCCCTTACTTCATGGCTAGGTTCTGTGGCCTCAGATGTTAGCCTTGTTGTTGTTGGGTTGCAAGAGGTTGAAATGGGTGCTGGATTTCTCGCAATGTCTGCAGCTAAAGAAACTGTAAGTCACATTTTCTGTAATAATACTAGAAAATTGGTACTGTGCTATTATTAGACAACTAGTAGTTGTAAGCGAAGTAGTTGCTGTGTGAATTATGGTTAGTGTTTTCTTTTTGATAAGGTTTAACTTTTATACATTTGAATTTACTAAAATACTTGTGGGATATCATGTTGGCAGTTAGAGCTGATAACTTGCATGCATGGTTCTTGTTCACTACTCTACTACCAGTACCACTGATTTGGCTAATTGAATGGTTTTAGTAGAAATCAGATTGGAATTGAGAAAGTGAAATGAATGGAATGTAATGTAATGAATTGCAAGTTTGGAACACATTGATCGTTCCTATTTTCATCGTTTCTATGGTTAGGAATGAAATGGTGATTTTATGTCATGCCTTTAATTGATATCGCCAGAATCAAGTACAAATGAAATGAAAGAACAATTTAATGACCGTGATACCCTTGTTCTGTAAAACTTTTCTTAAAGCTTTATATGTTGTAGTTACTTCCATAACTGCACTTTGAGAAAGACTGACTTTTATCTCATTTCCTTTTTTCAAACTTTTTAGCTTTCACTTCCAAAAAATTTCCTGTTAGATTATGTTCAAAAGGAAAAATAATAAAGGTTACGGAAAAGGGGCCCTGTTGAGGCCAAATAATGTAAACCTTTATGTCAGGTGGCCTACCTTCACCATACAATCTTCATACTTTCAAATTTGAGCACATCAATGAGTCCCACATGTCCTTTGAGACAACTTGAGTACTAGATTGACATGGTCATTATAAAAACTGGACAAGAGAAAAAGAGCAATGGGATGGGAGGGAGGGGATTGGGTGAAATTTTTTTCTGTCAGAGCTATGGCAGGTTATTGTGTAGCAAGAGTGACATGCAATGGTTTAGAAGGGAAGACACAAAGGAACTCACGGGCTATGGTATTATGCAGTAGTAATTTGGAAATTTTGACTTTTCAGGTGTTTTAGATATTAAGAATATATATTTCTTAATTCTTATTCTAGGGAGAAAAAAGGATTAACTACTTGTGGGCTATTTATATTGTCTCTTTTACCTGGTTAAAAATTCAGGAAACTATGCAATGAAATCATTGCAGCCGAAACCTCCTTACGTTTTTGGCCACGAACACCATTCACTGCTGAAAATGATTCTTCTCAATTATGCTGCATTAAATACTAAATCCTGTATCCTTTTATCTACTCGTAATCCTGTGCTTCTTCGTTCTATAATTCATCCACTTGATTTTGAATCCATGATATTGCATTAGGAACTCAGAAATGGTTGGGGAGTTTCTTGGATTGATCTATTATATTAGAGCTCCACATCAAAATAATTAAGAATGTCTTGTATTGAGTCTTTCTTCTGATTAGCATATGGATTACTGAAAATCATTATAGATTTCTGTTGTAATTTTCATCCAATGGGAATTTTACAGATGGTTGGATTATTCATGCATCATTGTCAGTATTCTGTCATGATAGTCATCATGTTTTATGTATATAATATATATAGTATAATGAATGATTTTGCCTAACTTTTCTTGCTCATAACCCTCCTCTACGCCCCCATCTCACAAATATATAGGTAGGACTGGAGGGAAGTTCTGTTGGGCAGTGGTGGCTGGATATGATAGACAAAACATTAGATGAAGGTTCAACATTTGAACGTATTGGATCCAGGCAACTTGCTGGCTTGGTCATTGCTGTGTGGTGAGTATCTATGAGTAGGAGTAGTGTGAGCTGGTGAAGCTTTAATACGTCAGAAATAATGCCTGTTGTTTGTTAAGGCAATATGACATATGTTAAATTTTAGCAATTTGAACATGCATTGGTCTGTTAAATTGCTTGCGTTATGTCAGATTGTTGTCTACTTTCCTTCCTACTTGTTATGAATTCTATTTTGGTTTGGGAGATATGGATATGGATCACTAAAGATTGGGTTCCTAATTGTATCCTGAATAGATATATCAACTATTTTCCTCCTTTGATTTTAATTTTTGTCTTTGTTATCTAAATTCTTCCTTGCTGCTCTCTTTGCCTGTAGTAGTTGAAATTTTATTTTTCAGGGTTAAAACCAACATTAGATTTCATGTTGGGGATGTTGAAGTGGCAGCAGTTCCATGTGGCTTCGGACGTGCTATTGGCAATAAGGTGGGCCTGTACCGTCTGCTCTGCTGTTTTGCTTTGCATATTAGTTTTGACTTAGTTTCTTGTGCTTCTATCTATGATTCTATCACTCTATTTTTTCTAATAAAGGGTGTGTTAAGATATGGCAATTGGTCATGTTCATGGATCTGGTAATTGTTGGTTTCGTTGAATAATCTAACATGGATTTAAATATATCAGGCTATTGCTAGTTTCTGTACTAGATTTTATGGTGTGTTGCAATTCCAAGTAAAACCAAACAGAGTCAGATATTTCCATTCTACAAGTTTTGTAATGCAAGCCCATGACGTAATTTACTTCTCTGTGGTCTGCAATTAACATATTGCATAACAATTAAAACGTTATCTCTAATTGTGTCCACATAAGAGGGATAGCCAGTATGATGTTAGTTGATGACTTTGGCTTGAGTTTCATCATTATGCAACACACACATATAAAGCCAATAGGACCTGCAAGTCTTCTCATAGATATTGGAAATATGTGTTTCAGTTATGACATGACATGCTGTAGTGTACTCATTACTAATTTGGTCCAAATATTGAAAATCACCATTCAGCAATGCACTACAGTGTTTTCTATGGCATATGGATGTCAATGGTAGTAAGTGCGCACCATAGCACATGGCATGCTAGTTTCCATATTGAAGCGTGGAACCATTTCATCCAAAAGAAAAAAAAATGAAACTATGAAAAATTGAATATAATTATAACTGAAGAATAGGAGGAACAGGGAGAAACAGAACACATAGCAATTTTCTATGAGATTTCAGCAACAAAATGAAAACATTAGAAGAAAATATAGTATGGAGTAGGTTTGATAATTTAATGATGATTCTGACATTTTCAGTGAAGGTTTCTGTTCTTAAGATCTTTGAATGAAATCAAAAGCTAGGTGCCATGCACTTTTCAACCACTTTGGTATGGCTCATGCTACATGCCATGTTGCCACGCTGAATGCCATGCCATAGGTGGTTTTATTATGGTTATGACCTCCCTAATAATGCCATGCCATGGAGGTGCTATTGGCAACACCGTCACCTGTTCTATATATGTGGTTTTTGTTTTTCCTGTTAACAATAGTTTTTTTAGGTATCTTCTTTTTGTTTCAGTTTTTGTTGTTCTGACCATTGACACAGGAGAAGTTTGTTTCACCAGGGAGCTGTTGGTTTGAGAATTAGAGTGTATGATCGGATAATGTGCTTTGTTAATTGTCACTTTGCTGCACATTTAGATGCAGTTGGTCGTCGCAATGCAGATTTCGATCATGTATACCGAACAATGTCCTTCAGTCAGCCAACAAACCTCTTAAATACTACAGCTGGTAATTTGCTGTGCCTATTCCTGATTTTCTCATTTTCCTTATCGATGTATTTATTTTGGCCTGTTTATAGATCTGGCTTGCCATTGGTCCTTTCTGTTGCAGCTGGCACTTCATCTTCTGTTCCAACATTTCGTGGTACAAATGTATGTACTTGCAGTCCACTTTATCCATATAAGTAATGCTTTATGATGCACTCAGATTGTTGGATGAAGCATTGATTCTTGAGATTGGTTTCCAGTCCACAGAAGGGATGCCTGAGTTATCTGAGGCAGACATGGTTGTGTTTCTTGGTGATTTTAATTATCGACTTGATGACATTTCTTATGACGAAGCAAGAGATTTTGTTTCTCAAAGATGCTTTGATTGGCTTAGAGAAAGGGACCAACTTCGAGCAGAAATGGAAGCTGGGAATGTCTTCCAAGGAATGCGTGAAGCAGTTATAACATTTCCTCCCACATACAAGTTTGAACGGCACCAAGCTGGTTTGGCAGGTTGGCCCCCCGCCCAAAACAAAAACGCACAAATGTTCTCATGAACTTGTAAAGAAACTTTAGCATTAAAAAGTGAGATGGAAACAGTCAATTATAAAAGATGTGGGTTGGGCTGCTAAATTTTTTCTTTAATCATGACTGCAAAGTAGAGCATTTCTGCAAATTATGCAGTTCCAATTCCAAATATTTTTTATTTGTAGACCAATAACATGCACAGGGTAGGAGAAAAGAACAATATATATCCAGATTTTTATGAAGTGAAAAATTCCGACCACACCATAAGTAATGATTTTCACAGTCCTCTTCACAGATGGCTTTATATGAATTGTTAAAATTGTAGAACGCATAGGAAGAGGAAAAAAGGATATCAGAGACGCTGAATAATAGGATTTAAATTTGCATCTTTTTGGGTGCTTGTAACTTGTAGAGGCTTGCTCTAGAGACTAGAATATTAGTGTAGGGAGAGTGAGGGAGGTAGGAGAAATCATATTGTAATGGGATAAACTAAATGACAGTCTCCCTATATATTATTAGGTTAAGACTGCAGTACAATGAAGTACGGAGTACATCTTGATTCTCAATAACCTAATGCTAACACGACACAAAAATAACTCTTTTAATAATTAGATATTGAAAGGTGAATTATTTCAAGTTAAAACATTGCTGCTCTTATATTTTTACTTACTTTCATCATTGCTGCTTCAAGATTTGTAAGGGTATGACTTCAGATTGTGTGACCTGTTTCTTGAAGGGTATGATTCTGGTGAAAAGAAACGCATCCCTGCTTGGTGTGACAGAATTTTGTATCGTGATAGTTGCACTTCTTTGGTATCTGAATGCAGTTTAGAGTGTCCCATTGTCTCCTCAGTATTACAGTGAGTGCTCTAATAGCTTATATTTTATTGTTATTTGGGTATATGGAGTAAAACACCCTGCCTGACGGACTTTATATATTTTCCTAGATAAGCTTTATTTTTCTTGGCAATTTGTGCTGGGCTCATCCTAGATAAGTGAGGGCGCGTCCTCTCTTGTAAATATACTTTTATGTCTATATAATTTAGACACATGGACCCAATCATGTATCTCTCATTTTCTTTTTCCTCAACATATTATTTAGAGTTTGATGGGAGGCGATCCTATTCCATGTATGCCTTGTGGATATTTAGGATATTTGTGTTAGAACATATGTAGTCAAACCTCTGTTGTGTAAACACATGGATTCAATCATGTCTCTGATTTCCTCCTTCCCCAACAATTGTACATATAAGGACTGAATTGAAAACTTTTTGCATACAGGACCCAATTAAAATATAGGGCCAAAATATAATTTAAACTTTTCTGATTATTTAGCATTGCTCTCTAAAATATTTTAGAAATGCATAAGTGGGAAGTACCATCTTTTTCTTTCATTTTTTGTTTTGATTAATGTCATCTAACCTTCAATAGGTATGAAGCTTGCATGGATGTCACAGATAGTGACCACAAGCCTGTCCGCTGCATATTATCTACAGATATTGCTCGAGTAGATGAACCAATCCGGAGGCAGGAATTTGGAGAGATTCTTGAGTCTAATGAGAAAATTAAATATCTTCTGAAAGAATTATGCAAGATTCCTGAAACTATCATTAGTACAAACAACATAATTCTTCAAAACCAGGACACATTAATTTTGCGTATTACAAATAAATGTGCAGAAGGCAATGCTTTGTTTGAAATCATTTGTGAAGGTCAGTCCACTGTTGCTGGGGATCAGAAGGCTACTAACCATCAGTTGAGAGGTTCCTTTGGCTTCCCAAGGTGGCTTGAGGTGATATTCTTTATTTAAAATAAATTTATTTTTGGTACCTATTTATGGTTATAGAATGAACTTGAAAACTAGAGAGATTGGAAAGCGGAAACTAACAAGTAATTTTTATTTCTAATCTAATGATTACAATGGATAAAATTGCTCCTATATATACTTTATCACGTTTAATTCCGGAACCTCAAGAGTTGATTTTTTTTTTTTTTTTAATTCTCAAAAGCTTAACAATCTGTACAGGCTAATTAAAGATAAAATATAAATTGTATTAATTACTATAAATATAACCTCAAGTGTGTAGATAAGATAAGAATGTTAAAGCTGATGAGTGCACATATAAGAAAAAGATAAGATTAGGAACAAATATATCTGGGAGAGAGAAGACAAAAAACTTTGTATGTGAGGAGACTAAACAGAGGCTCTAGTGTAAAAAGTGGTTCAATATGGTAGTTATAGTGGCCACTGCGGCTGAGCTGTTACAGCCGCATCACGTGATGTGGTCTGCAATTTAAAAAAGATAACCAAAATCTCCTCTAGAAAAAAAATGGCTCTGGCTATTGGATATTTTACAAACATGTGTACTCTTAGGGCAAAATTCTTTATGTGGATCAACATCATACTTTGTTTTTTGCTTCAAATAGGGCATCTCTCCTTTGCAATTCACCACACGATAATTACTTGCTTATTTTTATGATTCAGGTGAGTCCTGCAACTGGTATAATAAGACCAGATCAAATTGTTGAAGTAACAGTGCATCATGAGGAATTTCCGACTCTGGAAGAGTTTGTTGATGGTGTCGTACAAAATTCTTGGTGTGAAGACTCCAGAGACAAGGAAGCTATTTTGGTTGTTAAGGTGCATGGCAATTACACTATCCAGACAAGAAATCACCGAGTCCGTGTTCACCACTGTTATTCATCCCAGAAAAAACCTCTGATTGACTCTCAACCAGACGGCTCCAGGCATATCCAAGGAACTGTTCTACATCGATCTGATTTCCAACCATTCAGCATTTCCTATGATGTGGTTGACCAGCTACAGCAATTGCATAGCCCTTAAAGCCGCAGGTAACGTCAGTGCCTGTAACTTAGTTTTTTAGTGGAGCAACAAACAAAAAATCGATAGATGGTCTTGTAATAGGCAATAAGTTTTGTTGTTTATGCTTGCTGCTATGATAAGCATATCGATTATGTTTGGTAATGACTTCCTTTTCTTTTTATCATAGGGAGCTTGTGTTCCTACTTGTAATCATCGAGCTGATTGAACTGTACAGAAAGAAAGCAAATGCAAGGCAAAGTAGCGAGACCGCTTTTTACTTGATCCATTATTTAATTTATTCAGAAATGAGCCCAATTGTAAATGATTTAGGGCCTGTTTGGATACAAGGTTAGAAATACTTTTGAGAGCTTCTCTACTGGAAATATAGTGTTTTTTTTCAGTGATTTTAAGGGAAAATCTAGTGACCTATAGTTGATTGTGTCTATAGTTGATTGTGTCGTTTGGACAATGATTGCTCCCGACAAATATTCTAATATTTTTTACTTTCTATTTGTCTCATTATTTGCCTGGAATTTTGTACAATGGAAGTCCATTTTGTTAATCGACTTCCTGTTATATTTTACGTTAATCAAATACTACTACATAAGAAAGATTGGTTATTGAAAAATTATTCTGAATTTATATTTTCATTATTTTGCAATATTTCACAAGTTCAAATCTTTGAGCCATAAAAAAAAAAGTTGAGTTATAAATGTAGTTATTCGAATAACCATTCGCAAAATAGCTAAATATTCTCAAAGTTAACATTAGAGAAAAATATCTGAATATTTCTATATGATTTTTCATGCACATAAAATAAAGGAAATTTTGGACATTTTACTGCTTCTCGTTATGAGTAACTATTCAATTTTAACTAAATATACATTTTTCCAGTGGCCTTTTAAGAACAAGAAGCACTATTTTTTCTTTTTCATTTGTAATTCTTCCAATGGCATTAGCAATTCTACTCCAAAATCTCTGAACATTTAACGATAAATCTTGAATATCTGAGTTACATTTTCAGGATTGGTTGAATAATTATAATAAAAACTCAGTTTTGGAGGCGACATAGTATCAAAACCTAAGACGAACAACATCCTTTTTTTGACTGGGCATCTGCCTCTCCGTCCCCTTCCCCTTGTAGTACCACAGTCTTTCCATTTTCAATTCGGGTAACATCCTGTTTGTTGAGCTCTTGAGAAATCATAACCTTCCGACTTAGGATGTTGTAAATTTCCTTTACAACAGTTTCAAAAGCAGCTGCTACATTTGATGAATCAAGAGCTGATGTCTCCATGAAGAACAAACCCTGTGCCTCAGCTAAAGCCTTGCCTTCCGCGGTAGCCACCTCCCTTGCATCTTTAAGATCCGACTTGTTCCCAACAAGTATTGTCACAACGTTCATGTCAGAGTGAGCTGTTAATAAATAAACCAGTCCATTTAATACTTGTATTATAACATTCACAATCAGAATATGTGAATATATGTTTTTGAAGCAAGAAAAAACAAACATACAAGTGGCCTATCAATATATGTTCATGACTAAGGTCCTATTTTGATAAACTAATCCACAAGTACTTAAAAAAGAAAATAAGAAAGTAAATTGAAATGAAGTTATCTCAAATTTACCTTATGGATAAACTAATTTGTATAAACTCTTTTATTTAGCTTTTCATTTTAACCTACGTACAAGTCAATTTTAGTTTATGAAGTAGGGATTTCCAAACAGGCCTTAAACCATGTTTATTACAAGGTGTATATTTATGCATGTGTCTATATGTATATTAATATTTTTTTTTTTGGAAGCAAAAGAAATCACATATGTATATTTAAGCATGATACATCCAATAAGATAATGTTCATTAACTAATAAAACAGAATCACCTTAAGAGAAAGACTAAAGATTATAATCTTGTTTATTTACCAATAGAACCATATTAAGTACCATGAAGCCATTAAATTTCAGTATCCTAATCACATAATGTTTTACTAAATTGTACCAATACCAAATTGAAGGACAAGTTAATAACCTAATTCAGAAACCTCACAGAAAATAAGCATGAGAAAAACTTCAAGATGGTAAAAAGGGTTCAAACATAATTGTAATTCATACTGTGAAGTTCATTAAGCCATCGGCCTATGCTATCAAACGTTTGGCGCCGACTGCTGTCATACACCAGAAGAGCTCCAACTGCACCCCTATAATATGCAGATGTAACAGCTCTGAACCTTTCCTGCCCAGCAGTGTCCCATATCTGTGCTTTAACTTCCTTTCCATTAATATCCATCTTCTGAGTTTGGAACTCAACTCCTATAGTTGACTTCGAATTAGGATAAAACTCATCTCTGGCAAATCGTGCAAGTAAATTTGATTTCCCAACAGCTGAATCACCAATTAAAACAATCTTGAAGAGGTAGTCCTCAGTCTTCTCTTCTTCATTATAAAAAGCCATCTGTCAGACCTAAAGATTGCCAGTGTGTACAAGCAAATCAAACATATATAATCATCATGGACTCTGGCCCTTTCCAATACTAGAATGTCACCTTCACCTAAGATGAGAACAAGGATCAGGAAACAAAAGAGCAACTGCTAACAAAGAATTACAGAAGACAGGAAGGCTATATTAGTGAAACACATTGTAATTCCACAAGAATCTTGAATATAATATATTTACCTTATGAAGTGACTGTTGACTGTTTCTAGCACATACAACTGTATCCAACATTGGCATCAAGCCCCCCGATTCAAACAAACCGAAACTTTATTGAGTACCTGAAAGCATCAGTTTCCAAATGCACCAGTGTCAATGAAGTATTATATTTAATTCTATGACTTCTATTCATATCTAGGGAGTATTCTCAACGGTAAATTATTTCCAGTTCTTTTTCCATTACTGTTTCTTGAGAAAAAGAAATGTTACTTCAAGTGAGAGTCAAATCAAAATGAAATTTGTTTCCAAAAATGGAAACAAATTGTCCATTAAACCACAGATCTGGCAATACAACCAACAGGCAGATAAGAGATGGGCATGTTTAAAATATCAGAACTCTCAACCCCGAGTGCTAAAAAGTATCTCATATAATGACAATTCAACTGTACCATAATTTAACATAGGGTCAACAGCAATTGAGGTTGATTGTAATTTTGGCTTGCAAACAAGCACTTCCCACAGCCCAACTAACACATTGGAACTTAGATCGGTAAAATAGAGAGTTTGATGGAAAAGAACGGAAGTAGGAGAAAAAGATCAGAGACTTTCTAAACGTATTTCAATCTATCGTTTGTTTAGAGGGAACTTATTTGACCCCAAAAAATAATTGTTGGCAAAGGACAGCCCATGTGATGGTAAGTTTCAAAATTTTCAAGGTAAACTCTAAAATGATGGGTTCTAAATTATTGTCGATAGTTATTTTCTTAGATATCTAGATAGAAAATTATGCAGAAGGTAAAGTCAACAAATAAAAATACCTCAACCTCCTTCTCTCCTTGTATTCCCCTCAACTCTTCAACTTCAGCTTACCCTTCCACTAAGTCTTTATAATCTCAAACCCTGGTATTGATTAAAAATGAATTAGATAATTCCAATTGAGACATAAGGTGATTTTCTTAAACCATACAAAAGGGTAAAACTTAAACATTAAATAAGAAATGTCAGGTAGACCCATATCTATAACCAAAGGCAATATGATTTCAAGAATCAATTAAGATTATTTTTATGTTGTTTTGATCCGGGAATAATACAATCTAATGGGATAAGGGATGGTAGTTGTTGTTGAAATCCTCAAATATTGTCATGACTCAGACAATGATGCTAACGTTTACAGAGTGCAGTAATTTTGTGGAGCATAAAGGATGTAACCAGCTTTTGTAACAAATAGACAAATTATTATAATTAGTTTTTGGGTGGAAGGACAAAGGATAATATTATTAGAACAAAGAATGAACGATTACAGAACAAGCAAAATCCATCAAAACACAGGCACAAGAAAGATAGAAAAGAAAAACAAAAGTCATCAATAGTCAATATAGTATGTTCCTCCACATTTGTTATGAAAGTTCCCTCGAAGAGAGTGTACCAAACACCAAAGAGAGGCCACAAAAAAGATCGTGTCCCATCCCATGCCAGATCTGAGACAATTACTTCAAAGTATTTTACTCAAGCCACATACACCAAGAAGTAGCATAGATGAAACAACCCTTCTTTTACGTCTATAACAAATAATGTCCTCTAATATTCACAAAACATTTTCCTTTTTATCATTAAAAAATTCTCCTAAATAACGTAATCCTCATATAACATGTTGAGACAAACCAACAATAACTACCTAACAAGAATTCCTCTGGAATCTTTGAACACCATTCTTAGAAACAGCAATGATAACTATTATACAAACAAGTCTTCATCTCAATATATTAAAATCATCACACTGATTTTCATTATTTCTACGCAATAGACAATACATAATCTAAATGAACACCTGACATGTTATAGTAATGAAGAAGACAAAGTAAACCACCTACGAACTCATATATAAAGACATTACGGGCATGCTTAATTTTCTCCTCACTTTTTGGTTTTAAAAACTCTTTTCTAAAATCATTTCATACTACTCAACAATCAATTCCTCATCCCAAAATCTATTAATTGCCTTTATAAAGACAACTCAACTCCTCTTTAATTATATCTTTAAAAAGACAAGTCCTCCCCGGTGCCTTGCACTGCCATACACCAACTGTCTAATCAACCTTGTTTAGTTATGACAAAAAACACATACATCCTAATCCTAACTCTTTCAATCAGCATTTCTCTCTCTAAAATTTGTCTCCAAAACGCAAACACACCCATTCCACACACATATTAATTGTCCTTTCAATAAATGAGTGGTCCCTACAACTCCTTTTGAATCTAACTGACTCATTTTAAAACTCAGCTAATCGTATCTAGTTGTGTAGCAATCACTACTGAAAACAAAACAAAACAAAACAAAACAAAAAGAAAAAAATAAAAAAGAATGAACTAGAAAGTAGGGGTTCAGTTAAACCATTCGCAATCAACATTCTTATTTCAATTCAAATTTCAAAATAAAACTCAGCAAGTAACGGCAACATGCATTGTAACCTGCGCATCAATCCCAAACCCTGTGATCGTGATAATTGCCGCGTGTCCAGAAGAAGAAGAAGTAGAAGATGATGATGATGATGTATCATATGGCTACACACTCTCTTTACCCAAACACGCAAACCAAGGGCACGGAAATCGAACTATTACACTACATATACAACAAGTTAGGCAAAGTATAAATAAAAACAAATAATAATAATAACAATAATAATAATAATATAATACAAAAGCTGAAGCATATAGAAAACTGAATCAAGTTCAGATAAGTTTGCAATGTAACTGAAATTTCACCTGATGCGTTAATCAATCAATCAAATTATTCTTCGCGGAGTAAAACACGTAAGAAGAAAAAGAGGGGAAAATGAAAAGGAAAAGGGAAAATTGCGAATGAATTGTAAAAAAAAAAAAAGGAAAAGCGTGATTGAGGAATTGCCTGAGAGAAGAAGAGAAACGGGGAAAGGAAGAAAAGAGAGAAGGGATCTACCGTTGTAATGTTGGGGCAGACGGATGTGTTTTCAACGTTTGCGTCTGTCTGCGGGTTATTTTGGTGAAACTAAACCAGTACCTTCTCTGCATCAATTCCTTTTTTCTTTTAGTTCCTTTTTAAGTAAATTACTTTCTCGTCCATTTTTAGAAAGCATTTATTTGACAAGGCTGTGAAGAGATGTTGTACTTTTTTTAATATATATTTTTAGTGAATTAACCATGGATATCAATTGTTCCAATTTAACCAGTAAATCATAATCTTGGACTGACTACTACTTGTGTCTGTCTCTTTCTATTACCAACTTTATTTAAAATATTGAAGTAAATATTTTTCCTTTGAAATGTTAATAACACTTTTCAAGCTACTTAAGCACTGTCCTTTGTTAATTTTTTTAATCTAACTCATCTATATTTACTGGAAAGATCTTGATGAAGTTAGGAATATTCATTGGTTATCAATGACATCTCTTGCCCTACTTTTTTGGCATAGTTTGACTTATCTAAATCATCTTTTTATATTTGTTTTTTAAATTATTAAAAATAAATTCTTTAATACACTTCTTAAATCACATTTTTCTAATTAATTAAAATTTATTAAAAATTTTAAATTAAGAGAAAAAGTTATTGAATATGATATGTGATTCACCAACTTTTATCATTTTCAATAATTTCAGCAAATTAGAGATAATATGTTTGAAGGAGTATGTTTCTAACATTTTTTTTAGTTTTTATATATTAGTTAATGAAAAATTAAAAATATAATTTTAAAAAAATTCATGATTATCAATATAATTGTCACATCAACATTTTACATACTTAATAATAAAGACTAAAAATATTAACAAACAAAAATAATAGGAATAAAAAATGCTAAGGTTTTTTAAGAACTAAAATAGTGTTTATGAAAAAAAAAATTAATCAAAATACTTAATCAATAAGTCTTTAATAAAACTATTGACCTTAGTCAAAATATAAATAAAAATTAAACTATTAACCAAAAAAGACACAATATGTGTATAGATCAAATTTAAGTTGACTCTTGCAACTTAATCTTTTTGAGTGGTCCATTTTGAACTAGACAACCAATTTTTTTTAAATTTCTCATGTTACATCAATGATGATGGAATGGAAAAATTTGAGAAAAATAATGAAACAATTAGATCACTTATACATTTTTTTAATCTTGTTCGATAAAGAATATCTATGGACTTTATCGATCACTAATTTCTATAAAAAAAATCGTACTATTTACTTTTATTGAAATTCTCCCATCTCAATTACATTTTTTTATTTACAAGACTCAGAATTCGAAATCTTAGTTAAAAGAATTGAATCTGATATCATTCGAATTAACGACTTATTAATCCACTCATACATGTGTGTTGAGAAAAACAAGCTACGTGCTAACTGAAATTTTATACTGGCAATTTCTTACATGTACTTCCTGTACATTTTTCATTCACTCATACTTTCATCATCTTAAATGGAACCGTAACGAGATTTGGCGGCACAAGACTCGTATCTTATGTAAAATGAAATTGTGAAAACCCACGCCAATCATCAAATCAATGCAATTGCAAACCTATCATAGGGTGACCATCACCAACGGCTGCAAGGCCCCAATGCCCCATCGTAGTTGCCTTTTTTTTTTTCTGTTACAATATGGAATGGAACGATTCTTTTCCAACGCATACAATCCCATATATGATGAAACACTTCTTTACATGCTCAAGTGTCTTACTCCAACGGTTAAGATATCTTTCAATTAATCTAACAGTTCAAATTTAACTGCATTGTCACATGTTATAGCTCAAAATCTGTTACATGGAATAACGGGATGCTATACTACACGCAGGGTGTAATACGATTTTCCAAATAAGATGAGCTAGCCAAATCAGTAACTTCTTTCCTCTTTTGTTTGTTTTTTGTTTATCCCAACTACATAAGAATATGTTTTAATGAAGTATTTTAAAATTTCAGAAAATTTAAAATTTAGAAAAATTAAAATACATCAATTAAAATTTTTTTATTTTCAAAATTCTGTGATTGGATAAAGAAATTAAATTTCTTCATTTTTAAAATTACGTTTAAATAAAAATTAAATTTTTGTTTTATTTTTAAAATTTTGAACCTCACACGCGAAAAAATGCATGAAATAAGTGCCATGAGAGTAGCAGCAAAAAGTGGTACGATTAAAATTGATAGAGAAGAAGAGAATTTCAATTTCTCATCTTTTAGAAGAAAATTCAAATTTCACATTTTTAGTTGTTTAAAATTCTATTTTAAAATTTCAAAAATTTAAATTCCTCATATAAAAATATCCAAACAATAAATTTTAAATTAAAGAATTTCAAATTTCTTAATAAATTACTTTTCTCAATTAAAATTCTCTATCCAAACACACAAGGAAAATTAATATCTTTGCAAAACAGAGCAAAGTGATGGCCTAGTTCTACAAGCTTCAGCCATTGTGAAATATTCCTAGGTCCGGACTTATATGGAACTGTGAATCTGGTGCAATGCTATTATCCTCATTAACTCAGTCACCTTCAAGTTCGGCACCAAACTGCTCCAGCCGAATGGCATCTTCTTCCAGATCCCGGACTAAGGCATGGTTAACTGAACCATCATCTTCACTGGCATGTATCTGTCTACCACCAAACCTGATAAAATAAATGAAAAAAAAAATGGCTAGAGTTCATATACAAAGGAAAAAGGTAAACGAAGATACAAATGAGAAATAAAGGAGAAAAGAAAAGGCAAAAGCAACTGCAAAAATGAGAAGAAAAGATTCTCATAGGAAACTATAATCTAGGCGCTTATAAAAGAGCTTGCAAGTGCAAGGTGATTCCGAGAGAAAGTCTAACTACACAACTAGGGTTCTTAATCCTTGATGTTCGTTTTAAGAACTGAAAACAAAAAAACAAAGAATCAAATAGTGGCAGGCAGCTTAAGGGAGATAAACATTTGACTTTTAAGAAGAAAATTATAGAGGATGATAATTGGGAATCACAAAGTAGTGCTAATCTTATTTGGGATAAGATGTTTAAAAAGATTGCTAAACCAATCTTAGGAGAATCAAAAGGTTTTGGATTGAGAGATAAGGAAGCTAGGTGGTAGAATGGAAGTGTTTTAAGGTAAGAAATAAAAAGGAATGCTTTAAGACTTTATCCAGGTGTAATAATTCTAAAAATTGAACAACTTTTCATAAGACTAAATGAGTGTTTAATACAGTAGTTTCTAAATTTACAAAAAAAAAAAGATTGAATCATATAATTAAACAAAATTATACAGGTTTTTTTATAACCAACTACTAAATTATATGATTTTTTTTAACCACCTAAGTTTCTGCCCGTGAAACTTTCAACTATTTTACTAGTACCTTTCCTAGTTGATGATGAATGCCTAAAATCAGATTTGGAGATGGTCAACTACAGAAAGTCATAAGGCCAAGGTCGAGCATGCTGCTTATATGACGCAGTAAGTTGCTACAACATGAAGGTTATGCATATATTGAACAAGAAGAAAATGGACAAAACGTAGATATAATTACCATCTTCCATTCATCAATTCTATGCACTTTTGGGCATCCTTCCTATCCTTGAATCTTACCAAAACAACTCCCTGAGGATGATTCTCACATATCTACAGGAGAAAACCAGCAGGAAACATGAAAAAGCAGACACAAAATTAGGGAACACAAATACAATAGTTGCATGAATATGAATATACGATAGGTATGAGTAGTAACACTACAACAGTACACACTCAGGATACAACAAAATTTCTAAAAACTAGGGCAAGGGTGTGGGAAGATAAAACACAAAATTATGGAAATATATAAATCAAGTAAATGAATTAGAAGATATATACAATTTGCATAACAGAATGTAAATGAATTAGAAGATATCAAGAGTTGCATGATAAATTGATAATATATCTAAAACTCATCTCCCCTCATTTTAAAAAACTCCTAAAGAAGGGCTAAGTTTACTTAAAACCTTCACCTCCCAAATCCACCATCCAAACATAGCCTTAGGAACAACTATAACATCACAGATTTAGTAAGGACTATAGGAAATTATAAGCAAAGGAAAAATAAACATAAATGTATTTTTCACTCAATTGATTTAATTGGTAACAAAATATTTATTAGAAAAAAAGATGGAAAAAGAAAAGAATATTCATTTTTCAAGGCATATAGATCAACTACCTTGACGGAATCTACAGGACCAAGCTTTGTACACTCCTCTTTAACATCTTCTTCTAGTTCTAAACGCAGATTTTCATCAGCCTGCATAGATTGGGTGATGTCAGCAAATGTCCAACATGAGAAATAGCAGCACCAAATTGTAATTCCTGAGAGAGCAAATTTTAGTTCAACAGTCATATGAGAAAAGCAGGAATCTATCATAGTTATTAAAAATGTACCAACCATAACTCAAATTCAAAAGTTAACTAAGGGGGAGAGATTGTCTGAGCCCACAAGGAGTATCAAGTCTAACTCATCCCTAAAAACTACGTCATGGGAGAGAATATTGCGCAAGCCTTGTAAGGAATATTTTGGTCATATTTCTAGCTTATTTGGAAGTGGAAAATCACAATAATAATCATTACCATCCCAATAGAAAAGAAAAAGATAAATCGGGATCACATAAAGTACTTATTCTAAATATGTACGTTAGAACTTTTAAAAATGTAAGAAACTTCAATAGCAGTTTTTTTCTGTGGTCTATATAATCATGTCCAAAATGATGGGCAGGTATGGTCACTTTTATATCAAGTTTCTAGTGCGATAATTGTATCAAGAAAACAAGCAAAATTAAGTAACACCAACCCTCATTTCAGCTGGAGCAAACATATAACGAAGGATAATAGTTGCTGGAATTGAAACTTTTGCATCATCACGACCACCTGAGCCATACAATGAGAAACACATTAATATCAGGGGTGCATGCTAAACAAGAAAATTAAATGAAAATGAATCTAAAAATCTCAAGTCAACCAAAATAATCTAAACTTCTCACTACTGAGGTTGAAAGGATTTTGAATATGAATGTGAGCATAGCATGCTTTCTAGATCCACCATCATCAAAAGCAGACAAGACAACAGAATACATTCTAGTAAAAAAGAATTAAATGATTCTCAAAATTTGCAACGGCTCAACTATTCAAAGAATAATATATTACAGACTTCAATGAGACATCAATTAGTTAGCTCCAAAATGCACTCAGTAGTTATTTCATTGCTTCGTTTCCAAATTTTCTTCTAAAGATAAAGGCTTCACAAACTCAAATATAACTAAATAACTTTGTTTTATCAGACTTATGGTTAAGTTGTTTTATCTATTTCTAGCATAGTTATTATAATCTTTCAATTCACGATTCAAATCCTACAATTCAGCTACCTAGCAATTCAAATCATATGATAAATCTCGAATGACTTTGTATCTTAGAATACATGAATGAATGTACCATTTCGTATCATTGATAATTTGATATGAATGACACAATTCAACAACTCTAATTTTTTTTCTTTTCTTTCACCAATTCTCATGAAAAAAATTGACATGTCATAAGTTTAAATTGTTAAATGATAAGGAATTGAAGGGGCACTAGTGCCTATTTGATTATTCCACTGCTTTATTTGTCACAAACATTTAATGCATGCACTCTATTTTGGCTATTTATTGCTTCCTTTCCATTCTTCTAAAATAAAGGCTTCACAAACTCAAATATAACTAATAATTTTGTTTTATATGATTTATTGTTAAGTTGCTTTATATATTTCTAGTTTATAAATATTACATTGAACATTATATATCATCTACATGATATATTCGAAGTGATGTTTTATTGCCTCTAAATTTTACGCTTTGATACAAATTATGATTCAAAATTCAAAAATTAGCTTGGTGATTCACGATTTGAATCTCAATTTGATAACCTTTCTCAGTACACAACAAAGGATCTATTGACACAAGTAAAGACTTGACCCACTTACACCATCTAGAAATTTCTGGTAAAAATATTTTCCAGCAGGTAAATCAATATTGCATTTAATTCAAAAAATAAATGAAAAGGGGAAATTCGGCTAAATTAAAGATTGAACAGGGAATCAGTCATATTCCAGAAACATCAACTTGAAAATTTTGGGAGACCAAACATACCCCATCCAAGCATTTTGTCTTCCACCTTTTTCAATTTCTTTTTCTTTTTACTGTCTACTTGCTTGGATACAAACTTGTCTCCTGCATATTCAAAAAAAGCTCCATCAAGCAACAGCAGGCATAATAAATACTAAATTATTAATTTAATACATGGATTTCCATATGACCTATCTAACAATAATTATCAGAAGTTGACATAGGAAACATTAAGAACTCAATAGCAGTTACCTTTCTGCTCAAATTTAGCCTGGCTGACAGACATAGGAATCTTGCCATCAGGGCGAAGAGGTGCTCCATCTAAAATTTGAATTGCCAAAGCCACAGAAGGCTCCTAGTAAATGCAAGCATAATTGAAACACTGTTACATCACAACTATATGTCACAGGCAGAACAATAAGGGAAACAGTTACCTTAAGATATGTAACCAGAGCATCTCCCTTTTTCCTTCCTGTCTCTTTATCAACATAGAGCTTCACACGAGGCTTTTTGGTTTCCGGGTCCTATTATAACCATGATCATGGATTCATAAGAAGCCAGTGTGAGTCACGATACCCTCAAATAGCTAGTCTTCCATTTTTACAATTTTAGAATGTGTGTTTGAGCTTAACTCAACCCCAAAAGCTAGCTCATAGGATGAGGATTGTCTCTCACTTATATACTCTATCTTGACCTTATCTTTAGGCAATGTGGGACTTGGATTTTTCCCAATACACCCCCTCACGCCCAACACTTTTTGGGCTTGGTGTGTGGATAACATTGTGGGTGACCCTTTGAATGAATCTAGGATAGGCTTTGATACCATCTTAGAATGTGGGTTTGTGAGAACGAATTTGTAAAAGTTGCTAGGCCGTTGTGATTCACTTATGGTTAGGGCATTGGCACGTGCATGCCCAGAATGTTAATTCATACATGATATGCAACATACTTTGCTCTTCCATATGTAGAAATGTAAATTCATACATACTTTTGGCAGTATGGAAGAGCTACTGTATCATTAGTTTATGGAGTGCCAACAGTGTTTTCCTTCCCCATAAATATAACATTTTTAAGACACTTCCAATCGTGAAAAACTAATATATGACATCAATTATAGCTCAACTGTTTATAATTTTACAATTTACATTTGAATAGATAATATATAATATAGCAATAGAAATATACCTCCTTTATAATTCCACATTTGGAAAATACCTCCACAATCTGTAATACATTACCCATGTCATGTTAACTATTGCAACAAAAATTACATTCAGGCAAATTGAGTGAAAAGTTGATACTTACTTCATCAGTGGTAACATCCTCAGGCAACCCAGTGACATAAACATGTGTATTGATCTTTAATTCAAACCAACTATCAGGGGGTTTATTAGCTTCCTGAAACAGAATGAGATCAATATATGTGCCATTTGTCTCCCAAAAGAGGTACTTGTTTCCAAGTCAAAGCAAGAAATAAGAAATGGATCAGGGTGAAACCATTGATAGACAAGTTGGAAAGAAAAGGGGCACCTTCTTGTCAGTTTGTTGATCTGAAAGCTTCCTTTTTTCACCTGATACCACATTGGTATTATTTGCTTCATTTGTTTCTTCCTTTAAGGGAGGCACAGAAACACTCAATTTTGGACTATCTTCAAACTTTTCAGAGGCATCAGAATTAGGTATTGTAGGAAAAACTTCCTCTTCTTCCAAGAAGGTCATCTCTTCAACCCCATAAGGCTCAGTGCTGCCAGTTGGATACTCCTATGACATAACAACTTCATTAATCACAGTAAAAAAATTCAATTAAAAATACATTCAATAAACAATCAACAACCTTGGCCCAAAGAATAAATACAAAGGCATCATTGAGATTTATAGTGATACACGCGAACACAAATAAGTATAACATGCCTCAAGGTTGAAAAGACAACATTCTGATTTCTGGGTGCTATAATGAGCAGGGAAATGAAAACACCACATAATTCACAGGAAACAAAATGTGACTGGCAGAAACCAAACCATAAAGGGAAGTAATCAAATCCAAGTAAAAGAAAAAAACTACAAGAGTATCCAGCACAGAAACACTTCAGCTTAATTCAGTTTTTTTAGAATATTTAGATTTAACACTTCATAAAAATTAAAACTTGCTAATGTATTAAAAAACAAACAAATAATTTACACTTGCGAAACACTTATTCATGCTTGTATAGGGAGGTAGTTCTGAAGAAATTTAGAGAAAGGGGAAGTATTGATTCCCTATTAATTAAAAGAATCCTAGAACTAGAACTTGCCTTTAAGATTAAGATCTAGTGCCCAACAGAAGCCATGAAAATTCAATACCTAACAGCATTGTGATTAATGAACAGCAGCCACAATCTACAGCAATGAAGCATTGAATAGATTCAAAGGAAAGATGAAAGGTGCACAAATAATTATTTAATACTTGTGTTTTGACAAAAGAAACATTGAATAGATTCGTAGGAAAGATGAAAGATGCACATATAATTATTTAATACTTGTGTTTGGCAAAAAACATATACACAGTAAATCTCACAAGTAACTGCAACTCCTCCGCATAAGTAATTCATATGTTATCAATTAAAATTTTAATTATAAAATTGATAGTAAAATAAATTCATTCATATGGTTTGGGCAAACATTTCCTTACATACTGTTTCAGATTCCATTAGAGCCTTATAGTTAGTGCCTGTTTGGTGTAAATTTTTTATAATTGATTTTAGAAGTGTACACTTGTATTAATATTCTCCACCAATATCGCTTGTGGAAGTGCCAAATTTCCAAACATGGTGTATTCTATTTATTTTGGAAGTGCACAGTATCAAATTGACAAATTAATATTCTATTTTATCCATTTATTGGGATATACATAATCCCATTGGCATGGCAGAAGCTTCTTTTTGTTTTACTTCTGCCCAAGGGGGATTGTGGGTGTTATATGAAGAATAAGTTCTGCTGGATGCCAAACATGAACTATTACAGCAATATTTGATTATTGGGATTCATTGCCCATTTGGCTTGTGCAGAATCTAAAACAAAAGACCCATTTTTTTCCAAAAGCAATGTATTATTAAGTCATCTCTTTCAGATGTCAATGTTGTTAACAGGCTAAAAACTGGAAACAACTACAACTGATCAGTTTGACAAATGTAAAATCAGCCCTTTGAAACCACATAAGCCTCAAAAAACAGTTCAAACTTTAAGGAATGACAACTTGATTAAGGCTAATCTAAAATCCTGGGCATCAAAATTTAGTTTAAGCCTTTAGCCTATCTTCATTTAATCATAATATAACAAAGAACATCACTGGCCACACAAAGTATGAGAGTAAAACAAATATACTACGATGATGATGATGATGATAATAATAGTGATACACACGTCATGCACCAACCTGGGGAACCCAAGCCCTAAGATTCCTATCCCACTTATATACAGTTCCATCATCATCAGTAAATTCTTCTTCACCCTCAGGTGGTGTCGAAGGTCTCTCAGAATCTTCTCCTGCCCCAGTACCACCGGCATTACCAGATAAGGATCCAAATTCTGATACTTCCACCTGTGCCTCTGCCTCCTGAATCTCCTTTTGCCATCTTTCAAACTCATCAATATCAGGAGCAGACACTACATAACAGGTCACTCTCTAAGCTCCACAAACAACAACAACAAATAACAATAATAATAGTGGAAAATTCTACGTGAAAGAGAAGAAAAGTCATACCAGTAGTTGAAGAATCAGGTCCCTGCTGGTTAATTTGAGCCCACAGGTCAGAAACTGAGGACAAGGGCTGCCACTCACTCCTTCCTTCAGACCACACAAATGTATTTTCGGAGAGGTATCCATTCAAGAAATGCTCTGTCCATGCCAATTTCCATTTAAATATGACAAATAGAGGTTT
>PYAF01004398.1:1525878-1537102 GCA_007407185.1 Glycine tomentella | reverse complement strand
GAATTATATACAAAAGTATTTTTTTATCCTTATACTCTCAGCGAGTGTTTTCTATTCTTTATTTATTTATTTAAAAATAAATAAAAATTAATGTTTATAGTATTATTTATTTTATAATATTATTATATTATTTTTTATGTAAAATATACAAATTTCCATTGTAAATTTTTTTTATAATATTTAAGTATCAAATAGATTTTGAAAGTATGATACTTTTAGTTTAATCTATATGTTTAATATATAACTATATCAGATATTTAATATTATATGTGAAATGTCATTTTATAATTAAAACTAAATTTTATTTTATAATTAAAATTTTGATAAATTTATCATAAATATTATTCATAATAAAAAAGAAAAGTAAATTGAAATACTGTGTAAAATAGATATAAATAAGAAGATATGTATTAAAAATGTCTAATTAAAATAACAAGGCAATGATCGATAATGTTCTTTCTGGGGCTTTAGCCCCTTTCCTTCACCAAAAAAGATATATACTGATTAAAAGTATTTTTTATACACAATATATTTTTATACTATAAATTTAAATTTTAAAGTTAGAGACTGCAACTTTTTTTTCTCCCAATTAGAGATTATCAACTCTCTTTCCCTCCCACTCTGTCTCTAACGTGTGCACCAACTATGAAATGTTAAATAAAAAAACTTTTTGATTTGATTCAGTCAATTGTATTTTGATGTTTTTTTAGTAATTAGCGTACACCGTCACACGTAGATACGTAATGTTGTGTTTGGTTTAATAGAAACATTCTCCGACAACATTAAAGAAGAAATATATTTTTAGTAACAAAATGTTATAATTATCTTGCCATATAACAACGTGAATTGAAAAGTGATGGATTTTTATTTATTTATTTAATCATCTTGGCACATAGCTTTTCAGTTTTCACCAAGTCCCTATTGGGTGCGCGAGTCCTTTATATAATTAAGCTTCCCTCTCCTTTAAGCTTTTAAAAGACGAAAAAGAGAGGTAAGAAAACGATAGATGGTTGGTTCGGGATATATATATATATATATATATATATATATATATATATATATATATATATATATGCTTTAAAATATAAATATAATCCTGTTGTTACTTTTTATAAACGGTTCATAATCACATTAGGCACAATCATTAAGAAAAAGTAAAGGAAGTGAACAGTGATGCAACTGTGTATTTCTGTATCATATCCCATTTTCTTTCTTCCATTATTTGGTTGTTCGAACATTTTCTAACTAAGAGTCACATACTAATTATTAAAGAAGGCGTTTCATATCATGTTATTCTATTTTCAGAAATACGAGAGCTGAGTGATGATATAAATACCGATGTTTCTTAAAAGGTTACAAGAATTTATTTCAGAGGGAGTTTGTTGTATTCCCATAAATATTATATCTTCATGTTTCAAACAAACTCTATTCACATGATGAAGAGTGAGTTAGTGGGGGTATATCATGAAAATAAAAGTTATTTTCTACAATAATGACTTATTTCTACTATATTATTATTAGCATATATATATTATTTTTACTTTTTTAATTAATTAATTTTTTTATAATTATTAAATACCAACCAAACATATGTATTGAAATAACATTTCAACACATTATATTCCCAACAATGTAATTTTTGGGATTACAAAATTATATCATGAAAGAAATGCCCCCTTAAGTGTGAAAATTTAGATAAGTTAATTGACATTATTTGACAAATTTTAATTAGATATTTGTAATTTTTTAATTACAAATCTGAATTTGTATTTAATTTTCAATTAGGTTATTGCTAATATTAAAATAAAAATAAATACAAATTCAAAGATCTAATTATAAAAATAGTTTAAAGACCCAATTAAATAGTAATTCTCAATTGCAAATACAATAATTCATAGATATGCATATTGATTTAATAAAAACTCTATGTAAGAGATTGATGTTTTGTAACAAATATTCTTATATACATATAAATTTACTTTATGTTTGATATGGGAGAATTGTGAGTGAGTTAAAGTTCAAAGTTGTGGTACCCACAAGATAAATTTTGTCTTCGATGTATTTGGTGAGAGTAGACGGGACAATGAAATTTTGGGGAAATTGCTTTTTTAATCTCACCTCTACTCTTTCATGCATAGTTTTGTGGAAATTAATTTGATTATTGATTTGATCGAGGTAGTATGTCAGTGTATTAGTGGTTTAAGTGGTAGATTAGTAATTGGTTCGATTTGACTTGATATATATTAAATTTAAAATTATATATGTATCTATTATATATAAGTATATAATTAACATATCTATATTTCAAAATCCAAATTTAAAAAGAAATCCTTTGTATTTCAATTTTTTTTCCAAAAAAAAAATTGGAAACTCAATCGAGTCGGACTAGTCCAACGGAAAACCCGATCGGGTCAAGCTGGCCTAACCCGGATCAATTGCATTTCTGATCCGAACATGGAACCGACCCATTTGATCACTGAATTGTAGTCCAGTGGACCGAGACCAATTTTTATAACACTACTTTCATGACTAAGAAAAGTTGATTATTACAATTAAATAACTAATTTTTCTAACCAATTTAATTGGTTATTTTTGCATCATAATCGATTTCTATAGTCACCAACACCACTTTTGTAAGGATACAATGATATTTTTATGTGATACTTAATTCTCTCTTTTCTATTTCATTCATACCAAATAATTTTATAATATATATATATTTTATTTTTCACCTATTTTTTCTCTTAAACAAACAACTTTAGTTTTCCTTTAAAAAATTATCTCTATTTTATTTTCATCTCCTCTATTTCTCTCATGTAAAACAAACATCATAATTTTTTTTATCAGGTACTTAAAAGTTGGTATATTATCTTATATTGGTCTATTTTCTTCTTTTATAATAATAATAATAATAATAACAACAACATATAAATAAAATTTGAGAAAACAGTTGAAGTGGCATGAACGAAACGTGTTAACTGAAAAGAAGCCCAAGCCAAGGAGCAAGAGATAAGAAATAAAATAGAAGAGAAGCGTGCTAAGTATCAAAACGAGTAGAAGACGCGTCGTTTGACGTTGAAATAGTAGCAAAGTACTGTTAGTCTGTTATTTTTTTTTTTCTAGTTGTTGTTCGTTTCCCTCATTCCCCCAATAATCAGTTTCTACATACACCATTGCCATAATGACCTTTCTTGTATTACAACCGGCCGAACAAGGCAAGAACGGCAATGGAACTTTACTTTGTACCGAAACATCAAAATAAAAACCTACACTGCAGTAGTTGAATCGAATCTACCTTGAGCTGTGCTGGATCTGTTACCACTATTGTTCTTCTTCTTATTTCTTTCTTTCACTTCAACTGAACTCCTTAGGCTACCCAATTAATGGATCCCAGAGGTGTACTGATAGTAGTGGCGATTCTAGTTGCGGAAATTGGTTGCGTTGCCAACGGAAATTTTGTGTTCCCGGTGGAGCGCCGGAAAAGGAGCTTCAACGCTGTCAAAGCTCACGACGCTCGCCGTCGGGGTCGAATTCTCTCCGCCGTGGATCTCAACCTCGGCGGCAATGGTCTCCCCACCGAATCCGGGTTCGTCTTTTTGCTTCTTTTAATTTAATTATTTCTTGAATATGTTTAAAATATGTGATAAATGATCAATTTTTTTTTATTTTAGGTACCTAATAGATTTTTCCATTGTTTTGAGTCTCCATATATTGAAATTTTTGTAAAAGAATCAAAACAAGAGTTTTAATATATCATGAACTCAAAACAACTAAAAAAAATTTAGTAAGGATCCAAAACAATATTGAGTTATGAGGGGACCTTAAACACATTTAAGGCTTTAATTATTATTATGATTTTTTAAATATGAATTACGAAGGAGCTAGCAGTGATTATGTTAATTTCATGCTTATGTTATGTTGTTGTTTATTTGGTTTAGTTTGTATTTTACAAAACTTGGGCTTGGCTATCCTCCGAAGGATTATTATGTGCAAGTCGATACAGGAAGTGACATTCTGTGGGTGAATTGTGTTAAGTGCTCCAGATGTCCCAAGAAAAGCGATCTTGGTGTATGTATCCATGTTTTGTAACTCTCAACAGCTTCAATTCAGCTTCTGAATCGCTGTGTTGAATTTCGTGTTTTTGTTGTTGTTGTTGCAACAGATAGATTTGACTCTTTATGACCCCAAGGGCTCGAAAACTTCAGAATTGATTTCTTGTGACCAAGAGTTTTGCTCTGCCACTTATGACGGTCCAATTCCTGGTTGCAAGTCTGAGATTCCATGCCCCTACAGCATAACTTACGGAGACGGAAGTGCGACTACTGGATACTATGTCCAGGATTATCTTACTTATAACCATGTCAATGGCAATCTTCGTACTGCACAACAAAATAGCAGCATCATTTTTGGGTGAGAATAATTATTATTACTAATTACTAATGCTTTACAATTCACATTGTATCATTTATTATTAATTTCTTTTGATAAATTTTTAGGCGGATCATTTCTGCTGTCAATGTTCAATATGAGAGAATTATCTTGGTTGTGAATGGGATTTTCATTCTTTTGAGTCAACTGTTTTTGATTATGTAAATACTTTGCATTCAAGTGGGAAGTTTCAGTGTATTATTTTTAATTAGAAATATTTAGGTTAATAGGTTCGTAGGTTGATAGATTTAATGAAAAATCTTACATTTTCAACTTTCCCCCCGTTTATATCTCTTTGGATAATCTCTTGCTGACAGGTGTGGCGCTGTACAATCTGGGACATTGAGTTCATCTACTGAAGAAGCCCTTGATGGAATAATTGGTTTTGGACAAGCAAATTCTTCTGTGCTTTCACAGCTTGCTGCATCTGGAAAGGTGAAAAAAATATTTTCACACTGTCTTGACAATATTCGTGGTGGTGGAATATTTGCCATAGGGGAAGTGGTGGAACCAAAAGTCAGTACAACTCCATTGGTACCAAGAATGTATGTGCAGTAACCTAGTCTTTCATTCTCATACCATGATATTGGTTATCATATAAATCCAAGGGTAAATTTGGTGGTCGAGCAATACTGAAACTACCAGTAATGAAATATCTTTTATATAACCTCATATCATGTTCACAAGATTTTAGTTGGCTAGGTTGTTCTGTAATTGAAGTAGAGAGCATTACTTATTAATATTATTTGAAGATAGGAAATTTGATAGAATATTGGCACTGCATGGTTTTTTATTTCTCAATCTGGACAAGTGTATTACATTCATACATTTAGTGTAATATATTTATTTTATTACTCAAAAGATTCAGAAAATGAAGTAACAAAGATATCATTTTAAAGCCAATGTTGTACATGCTTGACACGGGAGGGGAATAAATCATTCACATGAATCATCTCTAATAGATTTTCATTTGTATATTACCATCGAATTTATTGTTGTACATCAATGTCATTAGTGCGATTGTGTTGAGCTAGACCTTTTCAAGTTTCTTGTCTTTTTTTTGCCTCTCTGGATCTTGTTGGGATTATTTAATTTTAAAATTGTAATTTCTTTTTAGCATTTATGAAATTCCATCTGTCTCTCTAGCTAGTAGTTATATGTGTGACCAGGCCACATAATGAAGGTCTCCTTTCTGTTTTGGTTGCTTTTAAGGCCTTCAGTTTTATGGAAGTATATTCATCTGAGGCCTCTGGTTTAAGTTGTGAATTTTTTTCAGATACTTATTAGTTATAGTGTATTTGATTTTCTTTTGAAAGGCAAACAAACATATCATTAAGAAAGTGCTGAGAGTAAATCACAAGACTCCAGCACTAAAGAGCTACAAAAATTATTAACCCAACATAATGGACCCGTTACACTACCACTTTAGCACCCCACAACCCAGCACACAGTGCATATCCACAACTCAAAAACTGAAAGGCAGCCCTGCACATAACAGTAAAAAAACATAGCTGTATTTGATATTCAGTTCAGATCTCGAGTTTGAAAAATTATGCCTTAACTGTCATCTTTAACTATTATAGGGCACACTACAACGTGGTTTTGAAGAGTATTGAGGTTGATACAGATATTCTACAGCTTCCCTCAGATATATTTGATTCTGGAAATGGGAAGGGGACAGTAATAGATAGTGGAACAACCTTGGCTTATCTTCCTGCCATAGTTTATGATGAACTGATTCCAAAGGTAAGTGTATGTATAAAGATTTAACTGAATCAATATTTCCACTTGAGTATTCATGAATGTTCTTTATGATAGGTTTTGGCCCGGCAGCCTCGACTGAAATTATATCTTGTTGAGCAACAATTTAGTTGTTTTCAGTATACTGGAAAGTATGACGCTTATCTTTTAGACATTGTTTTATTGAAATTTTACATTTCTCTGTTACATTGGAACAAGTATTGCTTTATTCTTCATTGTTTTTAATTGGCCTACACCATTGATCCCAATTAACTTGGGTTAAAGGTGCTGTTGATGATGTATGTTTTTAATTGGCCTACAATATCACATAATTTATTTGATTTACATCAGGTTTATTTTCTTGGTTGTTTTTAGCCCATAGGGTATGATACCAAGTGTCAACATCATATTTCCATTTAAATTTATCCTTATAAATATCCTATCTATGTCGGTTTGATAATATTCGGCAATCCAATATTCTGAAACCTGCTGGGGGAAAAGATTGTGATAAAATAAAGGACATAACACAGTAGTAAGTAGGATCAGAGGCTGTGTAATAAAATTTGTGTACTTGAGTAAGGATGGAGTTTTGACATATATTGACTTGGTGACTTTAAAATTACTGATTAGCTTCTCGATGAAGTGGATGTATTGGGTGCTATTAGGACTTTGTGAAACAAAAAAAAGTATGTGAATCCCCTTACTTGGTCCTTTGAATTTTCAGTTTTGGGCTTTTGTATTACTTTGTCCTTTTTCTTTGTTTCTGAAGGGAGCTGTTGAGTAGGTTGGATGATTATCTACAAAGAATCTCATGTTTGATTATTTTAGGTAGAATAGAGATATATAAAGTTTTTGTTGCTACACAACAAATAATTTATATTTCAAAAGAATCATCTGTTAAAAATGGTTTTCTTTTAAAATAGTAAATGGGAATGAATTGTGCAAATGATGTTTTGGTAATTGGAATGCATTTTACTTTTTGATAATTAAATTTCATCACTTCATGAAGACAACAAGTTCACTTTAAGTGTCTAGCATATGCAGCCCTTAGTTTGTTGACCATTGTATTCTTGCAGTGTTGATCGTGGATTTCCAGTTGTCAAGCTTCATTTTGAGGATTCTCTATCTCTGACAGTTTATCCTCACGACTACCTGTTCCAGTTTAAAGTGAGTAGGAACTTCATTCATTGTGTAGATGTACCCAGTTTCTTATTTGAGAAGCTTTGTAGATGCTAGATAATCAAATCACAAATATGTTTTTTCTTTTAAGGGCTTTAATCTTAAGTTAATCTGTTGTCTGAACTGATTTCTCCATCTCTTGAATGCACCTGAGTGTTTTATCATACGTGCATATTAAATGCCATGTATAATTATAGAGAAATTTGTCTAATTGTAAATCAAAGGTTCTTATCTATTGTTCAATATCAACTATAATGATGGTTTAAATTGTCATCTGAATAATTTTACTGATATATTGTGTATCTTTTTGAATTTATTTGAGTACCTCAGTTTGATAAATTAATTACTAGAATTTAATTATGGTGTTTCTTAATTTAATTTGTACTTGATTGTCCCCCAGGATGGTATCTGGTGTATTGGCTGGCAGAAAAGTGTGGCACAAACAAAGAATGGAAAGGACATGACCCTTCTTGGAGGTACAATTTAGAATTAAATGGTGCTTATAAATTAATCAAGTGACCTGTACTTGTAACTTGGATTGTTAAGATATTTGGGTCGTTAGATTATAAGTCTTATTGTTAGTGAGCTTCGACTTGTACTTGTAATAACATGTTTGGTGTAAATAGGGTATCAGGTTAGTGCATTATATCACATCCTATCAATAATATGTTTATTATTGTTGGTTATCTCTTTCTCTTTTCTTCCATAACCCAAAACCTATAATTCTAACACTGGTTGTTCATGTTATAGCTCTTCAACTATTCATCTATTTGTGTTGAATTAAGCAAACTTTTGTAAAGTTACTTTTGGATCTTTACCTTTTCGTTTGCCTCTCTGTGTGTGTGATACTGTAGCTAGTTTTATTCATTTTGTAAATATTTTCTTGTTAGTGTTGGATCTCTGTATCATTTATTAACTTTGAATTATTTTCAATTGCAGATTTGGTGCTATCCAACAAACTAGTGATATATGATCTTGAAAATATGGCCATTGGATGGACTGACTACAATTGTGAGTACCAAGCCGCCTCTCATAATGTTTTGTTTCCTACTTCGCTGTATGCTTTACTATTACTTTTGTTTCTTTTTCTTTGTTCATTTTTTTTTAAATTGTTACTATTTATGTCTTTTAAAAGTTCAGGACAATTTTAAGCACTACCTTTCCAATTGTACCTAATTGTTAAATATTTTACATACCTATCATAAATTAAAGAGGAATAATAATGGAGGTCATATTAGAAAGTTTAAAATAATTTTAATGAGAGTATTAATTAAATTTGTCAATTCGTGTGCTATATCATCTTAAATGAATAGATAAAAAGGAACAGGAGTAGTATAACCCCTATATTAGTATGCAAAATGTAAAAGGCAAGGTTGTGTCAAGTTCGTATAACCTAGCTTGGTTTCTTTTAGTACTATGTAATTTAAACTAATTTCATCATTCTTAGCCCAAACCTACTCCTGCTTACAATTTTTCAGGTTTATTTTTGGGGTAAATTACACTTCTTTCGCTTGAGAGATACTTCAATTATTTGCCTTTCCTTCTAATTTTAACAATTACACTCTTCTCCTGAGAAATGAATGTGCTACATTTTAGTCTATTTTATTGTATACGGATCTCTTAAAAGTGGCAAGATAAACAAGTCTCTAGGGGTATTTTTCTTTGTGCAACTTTTAGTGTCTACGCCTAGCTAATTTTGAACATGCTACTATTGTTTTAGGAATTTAGACCTGAGAAAATGAAATGAAATTTTAAACATCCTAAGCCCAAATTTTATTTCGTCTTCTAAAGTTGTAAACTTGATAGTAAGAGTTCAAAATTAGTTATTGATGATGCTGAGAGCCGCAAGGAGTTAAAAGTTTGTCCTAAGAGGCTGATTTACATTAAAATATATTCAAGTGTAGCATACATTAGTCTCACGATGATGTTGTGATTTTTTAAGATTTAAAAGGAGAGTTGTGTAATTCAAGCAATTTACAACAAAGGTTATTAATGACTATTTTTACGTGGAGGGGAGTGTAATTTAACTTTTAATGATTTTTTTTCGTATTAGAAATGTAAGAAAGGTTAATTAATTTACTTGAGCCTGATCAAAAGAAGCTTCATTTGTTATAGCTATCTTATTCATATAACTCAGGTTAATTTCTATTGGTTTTTAGGGTTAAAGATTTGTTGATATCAATGCATACTAGAATAACTTAGCATTGTGGTGTTGTGTTTTTTAGGCTCTTCCAGCATTAAAGTGAAGGATGAAGCGACTGGAATAGTACATACAGTGGGTGCACACAATATTTCTTCAGCTTCTACCTTATTCATTGGAAGAATATTGACTTTCTTTTTGTTGCTAACTGCCATGCTAAACAATTAAATTAACTTGGTCTTGATATAATAGGGATGGCATTCATTCGATTTTGTTGTACCATAATTCCTTGAATGATGAGGTGTGCAGTGTGGTTGATATGGTATAGTCATTAGTCAATCATTACTCGTGTAGATAGAATTGAGTCAATTGACAAAGGGGCAAATATTTTAAAGTTTTTTTTCAGTATTTTTTTGTATTAATTTTTAATTGATTTCCTGATGAATGTATTGCCTTGACATTTTATGACGATGACGATGAATATTGTTATTCATTCAAAAGTTAGTTAAATAATACAAATATTACTTGTAGCAATCAGCAATGCAGACAAATATGAGTTTTACTAATGTTAGCACAATGAATCTTTATCAGCCTCTAAAAGTAAAAGAATCATTTGGTTGGGTTTTTTTGGCCAAAGGTAAAGCATATTGTTAAAATGGGTACAAGAAGTATCAAGAGAGTTACAAGCATATAAAAGTATTTATAAATGTCATCCCTCCTAGCCTAATCTCTTCCCAGCAAGGTCTAAGTAGTCATGCTATTGTTTTCAATACCCAATATGATAGACCAACCAACCAATGGTCACCACAAGAGGTTTGAGTGCTATAGAATGATTACAGCATTGACAAACCTGAGTTACTAGACCACAGTACCCAACAAAAAGAATTGAGTGTAACATCATAGAAATCATAGAAATTAATCATCGATGAATTTTATAAATATTTAATTTATATTAAGAATATGGTGAAAAAATATAACGAGACACTATATGTACCAAAAAAATATATAAATTAATATTAATATATTAATTTAGGTGTAAAAAAAGTGTTACATGATCCCTTTTAAGAGACTTAAAATAATATAAAAATGGAAAAATATCGGTGTAATAAGAGAAAATTTTAGGAAATTTTTATAATTTATTGTGTTTTATATAAAAGAAAATTATTATATTATATAAAATAAAAAATCGAACTTATTAAATTCTAGTATTTACCAAAAAAGTATGAATTGTACCCAAAAAAAATTCTACTAAGCGACAACTCTAGCTCATGACATGCCCCTGATGTCTTATCAAAATTTTGGTAAGTGTTATTTGTTTTATCATTTCAAGAGCATAATAAATTATTAGAAAATAAATTTAAATTGTTATTGATATTATTGTAGTATTTCAAAATTTGAATCCCAAAATCATCTTTATGGAAAATTTTCATTATTAATTTTTTTACATCATAAAATTTTAATTTTTAACTTATTACATTAAATTAAAATTTTTATCAATATATTATTACAGAATTTCAAAGTTTGAATCTCAAAATCATCTTTATGGAAAAAAATTATTATTTCTCTTTTTAACAGTTCAAATTTTTAATTTTTAATTTATTACATTAAATATAAATTTTTATCAATATATTATTACATAGTTTCAAAATATTTAATCTCAACATCATCTTTATGGAAAAATTTCATTATTACTCTTTTTCACAATTCAAAATTTTAAATTTTAAATTTTTTACAAGA
>PYAF01004398.1:1496000-1509186 GCA_007407185.1 Glycine tomentella | reverse complement strand
GGTCTGTCTTCCTCTTAGGTTTTTCTTTAGTTCTAATGTTTTTTAAAAACTTTGATTTTTGTATTTATTTTCTTGTATGAAGTGAATATTTCCATTTTGTATGGGATATTTTTGGATTAATAATTTACAAATATAAGAATTAAATATATTAACATTTTACATTTACTTGGTTGCGTATGCATGTAAATTTGATTGTCACATATTTTTTAATGAATAAATGAGAAATGAATCTTGCACATTTTTTATCAGGTTTGCACAGAATTTGAATATTAAACATATTGATTAGAATAATTAAATTAAAATTGAATACTAAAATTGCACATCTTTAATTTTAACTCAAATTACTGAAATTAGTATATTCGATTTTGTTGATACGTGAATATCAAAATTTTAGATTTAAATTTTTAAATAAAAGATGTAAAGTTCAAAAAGGAATTTAAATTTTATTTTTTAAAAAATAATTTTAATTTACAATTTACAATTTTAAAATTAAATTTGAAATCTAAAAATAAATTTTAAACGTTGAAGTTTAAAATCTAAATTTTTAATTTAGAATTTGAAATGGATAGATGACTTAGTGAAGCAATAATGTGGAGTATTATGAAAAGAATACTTGATGATGCAAGTCGTAACTCTGAGAGTTTGGTTAATAAAAAACCATTTTTTGATATAATAGCATGAATATAATTTCTCTGAAAGGAAAATTATAATATAAAAAATTACATAAAAATACTATGTTGCATGATTATAGTGTATCAAAAAATAAAATAGAATTTTCATCTAAAAGAAGAGTAAAATATAATTTGAGATCTCTTCATCAATTTGATTAACATCATATTTAAGTTAAGTAATTGTGTGTTTCGATTAATGTTAAGAGTGTTGCACATTCGTGAAATTCTAACTTTATAATGCTTTCGTCCCTTATAATATTACAAAGATTATTGAGCAAAATAAATCATCAAATGAGTATGAGAAAAACTCATTTCACTATAAGAATGTTGCTATTACAGTGGCTTAAAAATCCACTATAAATTGAAAGTGATATAATAGGTTTAGTCGTCGGTAATTTGATCGCCATTAATACCGAGGGGAAAAAGTAATATAGTGGGTTTCAAAATTCACTATAATACAGACAATTTACTACCTAGGTATATTGATTATTTTCTAATACAAATAATTTTAATATAGTACCAGTTTCTATATAATTCTAATTACTAATTACATAATTTCAAATACAAATAATTTAAATAAGTCAAATACAAATTATACAAACATTGGTTCGGATTTTCAGAACATATATAGAAGCAAGTCAAATCACTAATTATAATAGGTGAATCAAGGAAAATTGTGAACAAAAACATCAACTCACAAATCCATCCCTATAAATATCAAGGATATCGATTGACAGTAGGATTGATACACATGGGAAACTTAAAAAAAAAAATTGCAACATCGGTAAAACATGGTACAGGGAATGCTACTATTAAGAACACAACAAGAGAAAAAAAATTATTAAAAAAAAAAGAAGTTACATGCATAGATCACAGCTGCAAGAGGAGGGCACAAAATCCTCAAGCTTGGCATTGAAGATATCAATTCCAGTCTTAGAAGTCAAAACTTCAACAACCTATTTCACAATATATATAATTAAAAGGAACATCAAATCAACATCCATAGATAAATTAATTGCAAAGACAACCACAATACAATCAAAAACATATTTCAACAAATAATTAAGAAATTAGAAGAGAGATTGTCGATGTAAGAGGCAAAATCAAATCAATAATTTAAGAGTAACCTAAGAAGAAAATAAAAGGGATTTGACCTTGCAGGGGCGTCATTAGAAAATTATGAAAATCTTACAGGAGATAAAAAAAACATACAAACGAACAACTTAAAATTGGTTTGTGGCCTTTGGTTTAAAAATCTATAAAATTTGTACTGTTGGTTGTGTAAATCTGTCATGTGGGTTTGAGAGAGTGAGTCAATGAGCAAAAAATTTCAAAATAACACTACTTGACTCATTCAGAACTTAACTATTTATAGATAAATTAACTGGTTTTTCTCAAAACATTGAGCCATGAACTTTTATAAATTTGGAAGAATCCGGAACTGAACTCATTATCATAGAATACCTATGAAATGTCACACTTTCTTACTTGTAAACTAGAGCAACGATTAATATCATCAATTAAAATCATATGTCATGCAGTAGACATAGGAAATCCCTGCATTCAAACCTCCCAATTTTTACAAACTCAACAACAACAAGCAATTCAAGAATGAATTTGAATAAGCTTTAAGACACTAGTCCTTGGCCAACTTTGTTTGAACTCCAAGGCAATCACCAAAGTAGTTCTTATACCCATATTTACAGCACACAATTGAAGCTCAATACACATTAAAAGTGAAAATGGCAGTAATTTAAACAAAAAATACATATAGAAAAAATATGAGATTGAATACCATAACTCTTATTTGTATTTTACTTCTTATTGGTGCTGTTGGGAAATCTGTATAGATAGGATCACATACATAGAGTGGCTTACCCTTAAAGACATTCATGCAAATCCTTGAAAGTCTGTCTTCTTTTAATGAATGCCCTAGACATTCTTCAGACGGTAGTTGGAGTTGGTAACTCTCCTAGGGTTTTCTCAATTTGGGATCCTAGAAAAAAGGATCAAGCTGTTCATCTTGTTGTTATTCGCATTGTTTACCTTGGTTAGAAATCAAGGTGGTTGTTCTGAGCTTTCTATTTTAAGTAAGCAACATCATCCTTGATGATGGCCTATGGTGATGATGAATTCATTCATCCTCACAATGGGGTTGGGGTAAGGCTAAGCCAAGCTACCACCTGTCCTTGGCTTGAGGTATCTTGCGATAGTTAGTTTCCCTTCTTGGCCGAGAGCGTACATAAATGATGTGGTCCCCGAATGTTGTTACGAATAGGTATTATTTATATAGAAGTTTTTTCTTTTGTATTGTGATGAGTGAGTAAACTGTAGAGATCAAGGTTCAGATCAAAACCTTAAGACTGAAACCTTTTTTTTCCTTCTTTTTCCCTGGGGAGTCATTCGATGAATTGATTGTTGTACTTGGGGTTTTAGTTCTTGACCATGCAAGCTCTGCTACATTCATTGGAAGTTCAATTGTAGGCATGGGATCAAACTTAAGGAAGTGAGAGATCTAGTTGCAGTCCTTATGGAAGTCTGTGGGTGCTTTCTATGAGAGGGGTCTATTTTCATTGACTTGACTCAGCTTGACCTACTTAACTCAGAGGTTAGGGTATCACTTTCATACGACAAGATTCATTGGTTCAAATCCAATAGTAGGTATCGCTGAAAGCCCCTTGCGCCAGCATGACAGCAAGCACGGACTGGCAGAGTCCACTGAATGACCAAATTGTGAATCTTACACAAAATCCGAAAGCAAATAATTAATAAAAACAATTCAAGAAGGAGGAGGAGGGGAAGAAGAAGAAGAACCTAAGGAATAGGTGGCGACAAGGGTGTATCGTTGCTGCCTGAGGAAGGGAAGAGTAGCGGTGGGAGAGGGACTCATACGCATTAGATTTTGTGTCTAAGAGAGGGAGTGATATGGTGGGTGTACGTGCTAAGTGAGGGAGCTTTTAGTTTGTTTTGTTAATTTTAATTAATATATTAAAAATCAAATTACAGTGAGTTAAACACACTAAGCTATAACCTTTATGTAAATTACAGTGGGTTAAACTCTATGTAATCTATATGTTAATAACAATGGGCTTAACTCACTATAACTTTTATTTCAATTACATTAGACTATATCCACTAAAAAAGTCGTCTGTAATTACTTTAATCAAGAAAAAATAAATTAATAATTTGTAATGGGTAAATAGCTAGAGATGGCAAAGTCTTCTTAATTTTATTGACGACTAAGTCTACTATATTTTATTTTATTGTTATTATCGATGGAAAAATTGTTTGTAATTTATCAATGGCTAAATCTACTGTAATTTGTTTATATTGTATAGGTCCACTTGTATAAACCCACTCGAATAGCCGAAATTCTTATATTGTTTTATAAAAAAATTAATAGTAGAAAAGTCTGTCTTACTTCTTTATAGTGTTGTTGCATGTAGCTTTTGTTTTCCGATCATTGTTGCATCATGTAGCTTTTTTTTTCCCTCATCATGGTTAGAAGTAGCCATTATTTGATATCACGTCCAGAAAATAGAAGGAATAGTATTGAAAAGCAGTAAGTAGGGAAATTGCAATTTATAAAGCCAATTGTGATCATCATCTTTGTTTCATATTCTTTTCGCAATCATAACTTGATAATTACAACATTAATTGTGATTAAAGTTCTTAAAACCAATCAACAAATATTGGTTAGGAAAAATAAAATACTAATTAGTTTTGTTCTTAGGACCAGATTAATGCTAAAGAAAAAAAATATCGTGAGATGATAGGAAAAAGAGAGCAGATAGCTACGGCATAATTAATACTATGTTATTAAAGCAAAACAGACATGTTACACTAAATTTCGATTATTAATATGAAAGGACAGTTTCTTTTCTATCAAAACAAAATTGAAATGGTAGTTATAAATATTTAAAACAAAAGATAGTCATGTCAAATGGTTTTGAAAAGTCATTATCGTGTCCATGAATATTTTAAATGAGTTTTAATTTTATTTTAAAAAATATAAATTTGTGCATAAAATTTTTATTTAATCAAATCAACGTTGTGAAATTAAAATCTCAATCTAACAATTCACAAAAATTCAAATTTTTTACATATAATATATAGAAAATCTCGAATACTAAATTAATTATTAATTTTGATCATAATAATTAGTAAAAATTTATTTATTATATAATTTTTGATCCGATTTACTAAATTTCAAGTTTCCTTTCCATTATATATATATATATATATATATATGGATTAGATTATATATTAGTTATAACATGTATTATTAAAAAAAATAGTATATAATCAGTGATAGGTGATAACATATATTATCATATTTATTAATTAGTATATATTTTTTTATTGGAACTAATATATATTATTTTATCTCAAAAAATATATTATTAATTAGCATGTTACTTTTATTTATTATTGTATAACATCTAAAAGGAGTTTGAGGGGACTAAAGTCCCCGCGTGTCCCCACAAATCCGTCCCTGGTTATATCAACAATCTATTTACGTACATACTTGAACTTATTAATTAGTCCATTGGGACTCAATCTAGCTACAATGGGTCAACTAATAATCAAAATCACGTTCAACTGAAAAACGATTTTTCGTTCATGTTTGGTGGTTTCTTTAATGACACTCCTTGAGGGAAAAAAATGATGGATATATATCATAGTATCGAACTTTATATGTCGATGGTGGTAGGTCGACAAAAGTCATTAATATCAGAAGATCAGGAGGATTGGCCAGATAATTAAATAGATTAATCATGCATGGAATGACTAATGATTTAAGTTGATGAACTAGAGGCAACCAATATATTAGATTTTTTTACTAAATATATTATATTTTCTAATTAATACTACTTTCAGCTTTTAGATTTTATAACTAATTTTACACACTAATTCTTTGAATAACTTAAACGTAGAATTTATAATTCTAAACTAACTAGAATGAAAATTAAAATTCCAAATTATAATTCTAACTCTAACAATTCAAACATAAGAGAGAGAGAGCAAGGACACAAGACCAAGTGTCTTGGAAGAGCAAGGACAGACTCTCCAAACAACTAATCAGCTATGGCATCCAACATAAAAACTGTACCACAAAAAAACCATCTGTTAATTTAATTTCAGAATATAAATTCTGGAAATATATAAAAGTGATCAAAATGATAAATGAAAAAATAAAAACAATTGAATGTAACGTCACATAGTATGTGATCAAATTTTGTGTTCAAATAACAAATGAACAGCTCCAGTAAAAAGCTAATTTAACTGATGTTAACTGGGGCTTGAGTGAATTCTCATCTCTATACAGCAACCGCAGCTTCTTTGAAGCATATCCTAGGTACTGGTATATGATGCTGTTAAGACACTGTCTCAGGCTTTCAAAGTCAACTGTTTCTATGAACCTTAAATCTGTTGTCCTAGATTTCGCACCAGCAAATCGCTTGTACTTCTCAAACACAGAAGATATACACCAACTCTGCAATTTTCGCAAGCAACCAACAACGCAACCAGTTCGGTGCTGCATAAAACAATGCAGCATCAGACATTCAGAATCTTGGAATTAATTTATATCATTAATTAAGAATAGAAAACCAAGTAACGATGAGAAATAAATTGCTATAGGTGAATATTGATATATACCTTTCCTTGGTTGCAGTGGATTAAAACTGGATGATTTCTCACATCTGAAACATATATATATATATATATATATATATATATATATATGACAAACAAGAGATAATAGCTGAATAAAGAGTGTTATGGTAATTAGAAATATTTTTATCCAAACATAACTCTTAAAAACACTCTCACTCAATACAGTCGTTTTAAAGACAAAATGAGTACCGATTAAAACTTTGACAGCCTCCAAGATATTATCCCTAACGGCAGACACGGATAGATCCTGCAAAAACATAAAAAAAAATTCGATATTAGCATGAAATCGAATGTCTTTTTTAAGTTAATAATGCAATCATATATTCATATATTTCATATCTTGATAGGATACAGACCCAAGGTAACCTAATAATTAATTGGGTTGATTAATAATGATTTTTCATGCTAGCTCTTTTGTATTGCTCTGAAGAGGAAAATACATGTCATCTTATATTAGCAATTTCTCATGCCCTTTTTCGTCATTAATATAAGAAAAAGGTGTTGTATTTTGTTTGGAGTTCAAGTTGTGATGGCTAATGTCAGGAATAGTTTTATACAACATCCATATGGCTTCATAGAAAAAGGTTAAAGAAGACTTGATGGATGGTGTGCTATGTAGCATCGACACCGACACGTGACACGACTCGACTTTTTGACACATCAATCTCAAAAAATTATGAACAGAAAAGTTGAGACACGTTTAATATTAAATAATATTTTTAATTTATATAGCAAGTATTTCATTTTTAATATTTAATAATTTAAAAAATTAAAATAAACTAATAATATTTATCAATGTAATCTCTCCCAGTACTCAAGTGTACCCCTATGTTAGTGTGCATGCATTCCATGCTCAATTGCTCATTCATCCAAATTAAACTAATAAACTAAACTAAACTGTGGCATGCATGCATTTCGTGCCGCAATTTGTGCTAAACTGTGCATGCATTCCGTGCTCAATTGCTCATTCATCCAAATTAAACTAATAAACTAAAATGTGCATGTATTCCGCTCAATTACTCATTCATTCAAATTAAACTAATAAACTAAACTGTGCATGCATTCCGTGCTAAACTGTGCATGCATTCCGTGCTCCATTGTTTCTTCATCCAAATTAAACTAATAAATTAAACCTCACCCTCTTTATCCACCTCGTCTTTCTCAATTACTTTATAATTTTATATACACCGTACTCTACTCCTTCATTTGAAGAACAAAAATTAAACCATCCCTCTTTACCCACACTCTCTCTCAATCAATGACTCTCACTCTAGCACGGAGAGAGAAAAACTATTCCACTTTCAGTCTTCGCACACACCATCTCTTATTGTTCCTTCTTCTTCCTCTTCTCTTTTTTTTTCTTTTATCTTAATGGAACGATGGAACACAACATCATCGTCCAGCCTCTGTCTTCTGCCGCTCTCATACCACTTATCTCTACTCCATGTGCGACAGGAGGTTCCACGTCTCACTGACGTGACACGAGAGCGTGTGGCTGTACGAGGCGTGCGAGCGCACCCTGGCGGCCTTCCTCTTCAAGGCCAACACCGCCTCCCTTTGCACCTTTGACCGTGTCCGACACGGTTAAATCGCGGGTTGAAACCGGTCAATGGGTCTGAGTTGTTGACCGTGTGTCCGACACGGTGTCGGAACGTGTAGAAGTGTCGGACTCGATACGACCCCTGTTCGGAGTGTTGATGTTTCCTAGATGGTGTGGTTGGCCTAAGTTGAACAATATGACTGCATAGAATGATAGAAATAGATAATATAATCTTTAAAGGATTGGTTGTAAATGCTGAATATGTGTTGGATCTAATAAAGTTTAGATCTTGATCACGGTTAAATGCAAGAGTAAAGGGTTTAATTTTTATTTTTTCCTGTATGAATGATCAATTAATCCTATGTTATGTATGAAATGGCTATAGTTGAGTAAGAATTTAGTGTAAAAGGGTTGGATATCCCTTGTACCCCTATGATATAATATGATTTCTTGACGGATGAAAGAAAAAGAAAAGGATGTTAATTACATATCGTCTTGCCTTCAATACCAAAGTGAAAAGGATGTAATCCCAGTGAGTTTTCATATAAAGGAAAACGAACGAGAGAAGCGTAAATTAAAGAAACGTTAACTAATTACACGATGGATCGAAGATTGAGAGATTCAAGAAAGAAGAAATTTGAAGAACGAGGGAAACTGGACCGATAAATTCCCTCTTCAACCATTGAAAAGTTAGTTGGAGCAACAACAGCTTCATCTTCTTCGTCTTCTATCACCACTCCCACCATCGTTATTCTTTCAGCCTTCGCTAACAACTGTAAGGTTTCAAAGGATATATATATATATATATATATATATATATATATATATATGTTGCTTCTCCTTATATAAATGATATTATTAAATGAATAAATTGCCGCTTGATATATCATATATATCTTTACGAGTTCAAGTTTCGCGGTTGTCTTTTTTTTATCTGTAATTGAATAATTAATTATCCTGATCGAATAATATTAAGTAAAATATATAGATAAATTCTTATCACGTTATGATTGTCGTAGTGGACCAAATCAACTTGGAAAGTTTGAAAATGATATAGATAGATGGCGGCTTACCAAAAAGTTACCCGCTTTTTTTGTTATTAAAAAAATTATACACAATTACGAGGATTCGTGGTAGGGGTGTTCGCGGTCTGGATTGGATCGGTTTTGAAGCAAAAAATCATCCGATCCAATCTCTTCGGTTTGGTCATTTGATCATCCATTCGGTTTGAAAATTTTTTCAAATCCGATCCAATCCAATTCAATTTTTTTCGATTTGGATTGGATCGGTTTTCGGTTTTTTAAAAAGTCTAAAAAATAAAACTTATGAGACTTATTTTTATCAAAATAAGAGTATCTAACATAAACAAACACATTCATTGGACAAAAATAAACATCATTTTCTTATTTTCATTAGACAAACTCATTCATTGGACAATATAAGGAGCAATGTATTAGATTTTTAGTTTTTGGGCTATGATGGGGAATAGGCCCAAGTAGATAAAGGATAAGGTATGGTTTACAATTGGATTGGTTTGGATTAGGTCGGTTTTCACCGGTCAATCCGAAAACCGATCCAATCCGGTGAAAATTTTCGATTTTTTTTCGGTTTTCGATTTTTCAATTTTTCGGTTCGGTCACCGCGGTTTGCATTGGTTTGGATCGGTTGATGAATACCCCTAATTCGTGGAAGTTGTTTTTTTAATATTTACCTCTTTGCTTACGTAGTATTTTTCTATTAATAAAAAATAACATTTGTAATCTTGAAAGATTTTGAGATTTAAGAAATAAAAAAAAAAAAAAAGAGGCCGAGATTCAAAAACAAGAGTAAGATTCAAGTGGGTTCATTAAAGTGGCCCCCATCAATATTTGATTGAAAAATTGGATTTGGATTTGGACTTGTGGACAACTCGAGCTCATCTTCCTATACCTTTTTCTTACAACTTGGTTCTTATAGTGATATTTTAATACATACATGTGTATAGATTTTCTTTTATATAAGTTATTGATTAATTATTGGACTCAAATATTGATTTTCTAAGTCTAAATATAAATTATTTACAAGTTTATTCCCTGCAAATGTGGCAGATGTAATACATGCTTATTTGTTTTTAGATGGGATCGCACAATTTATTTTTATCTAAAATTAAGTAAATAGTCAATCTATACATTGATAATATAAATAATTTTACAGTATTATCCAACCATAAATTAATATTTATGATAAGCTTGTTACAAATTAATTGCGTTATTACCTTAAAAATAATTTTAGCATAAGATTTCTCATTAATTGATAATGTCAATTTATAATGTATAAAAATTTGCTAAAGAGCAAAAAAAAAGTGTTGTTTAATGAAGAAGATTCTGGGCAACGGTAAGGGCCAAGAGTTATATAGTGTTTCTCTTCTCGATTATGAATATTTTAATATTATGTAGTCAAAAGAGTTCCATTGCATGATCAAAATCATGTGCGTAAAATAAAACAAATTAAACGGTCAAACTGTTCTAAATTCAAAAGGTCTAAACTGAAAAACGGGAAGGTGTTACCGAGTAAATGAACCAAGTCTAGACGACCTAGTCATTACCGATTTTGACTTTAAAAAATGACTTTCAAGAATCAAGATGTGTAAGAAATGAATTTAGTTTTTCATAATTTTAAAAAAATACAAGTTATTTTTTATTTTGTTACGATTATAAGATGCTTTTATTTTGAAAGTCAATAAAAAAATCATAAGCTATCGATCCAAAGCAGCTTCTCAAAATAATTAGAAATTATTTTTTTATTCTATATTTTTCAAAAACTTAAATTAAGTACACACTGGAATTTTTTAAAAAGTGAATTTTTAAATAAAAGTAATTTTTAAAATAAAAATGTTAAAACAAAAAATAAGAAAGAATTCAATATTTAATGGAATGAGCTGATCTGTCAGTCAACCTAGAAATGATTTAACCAATAAAAAAAAGTTGATCCACTCATTGGAATCTTGAAAGTTGAAAACTCATTGACGGATGGGAGTTGGTATTGCCCCATTGTCATTGCTAATGGTCATACCAAGGGTTGCTAATGGTTATATTAAGGGACTGACACTTAATTTTTTTAAAAAAATTGTCCTTTTTACACAAATATAATTTTATTATACAATTGTCGGAGTCATGTTTTTATTATGTGATAGGGGTAAAAATAAAAAATACACAATAAAAATATAATTTCATTGTATATTTATCAATAAAATCGTATTTTTGTAATATTAAAGGGGTGAAAGAAAGTTAACAACAAAAATATGAGTTTGTTGAAACAATACTATAGAATCGTATTTTTGTTGTTCATTAGGAGTTGCTAAAAAAATAATAATGGAAATACGATTTTCGTAGTACTATTTCAACATAAACATATTTTCGTTATTATTTCAACATCAGTGGTGCGCAACTTGGTGACGTAGTGCAAGTGGGATTGGCGGGTTTGTGAATAGACGCAGTGGTGGTTCAAGAGACTCAAAGGATGCGCAGTTGTGCAGAGGGTGTTGCACACATGGCTATTGCAACGGCACGATGGTGTGGCTGGACCATGGTAGAGGGGGTTATGTGCAAATTTGGTGTCGAGAACAACGCGTAGGGGTGGAAGTAGGTCAAACCACTCATCAGGAGCCTATGGTTCGACTTATTTAAGGTCTGGTTTAACCCAACTCATTTAGCAAAAAAGTCAAACTCAAACTTTAAAAAAAAATATTTAGTTAAATAGGTTAGGCCATAAGTTTTAAGATAAACCTATTAAGCCTGACGAGTCAACCCTTTTAGCAATAATATTTTATAATAAAAAATATTATTAATATGATATATAATATTATAATTTTTATTTAAATTACAAAATTGTTTTAGTAGTTTGATAATTTGAATCATTTTAATTCGTATAAGCATAGATGAGTAGCAAAAATGTGTGCTCTTTTCTTATGGTGAGACTTAAAAGACATTGGTAGCATGTCACTTGTAATGTTTATTGGTAAATTTTGCTCATATCTTATGCTTTAAAATCCTCTTATAGTTTTTAATGAAAATATTTGGTTTTGTTTAAAAAATTATATTTTTACATTTCTTTATATGAAACGTGCCTTTAAATGGACTAACGAGCCTCACAAACTTTTACAAAGGTCGAGCCCAAACCTAAAAATAGGTTGGTAACAAGTAACAAGCCTAGGCTTGGGCTATAAACTATAAAACAGACAAGGATAGACTTAGGTAGGGCCCGGTCCAGCCACCCATTTCCAACCTTAGTGGCGCGCAAAGTTGTTGGAACCATGGTTGTTGTTGCACGCAACCGTCGTGTGGGCTGCTAGGGCGATGGTGATGGATCGCTGGGAAGGGGGAGGTGAAGGAAGGGGTTGGGGCACAGGGAAATGGGGTCTTTTCTCATATTGGTAGGGACCAATAACAAAAAGGGTAGAGACCAATAGTAGTTATCTTGACTGATTGACATGGAGGCTCTAACCCGAAGACTGGATGCTACCTTTCCAACTTGTACAAAGTGAGCCCGCTACTTCTTATTGGAGGTAGAGGAGGGTCTTTGTTAGATGGTGGGCTTGTAAGTGCATTGATATTGAGCAAGTGCCCCATAATCCTACAAGATAGAGATGGTTGTTTGTTTCCTTCACATTCACTATTGCTTCATGTGCTCCTCATTATTTTCCATTTTGCATTTCAAAAATCAAAACATACTTTTGGAAAAATAGTGAGAAGTGCATGAAGCAATACTAAAAGTGTAGGAAATACACCTCGATAGAGATTGACAAAAAGAAATAAGCATAAGATAAATATAATTCTCAAGAATTTGGACTCAAGTTTAATGTAACCCAAAATCAAACTCATAAAATAAGACTTGAGGTTAAATTAAATCCAAATCTATATACTATGATAAAATAATATCTTCCTCCTACACATGTCACCTGTTGATGAAAAAAATTTCCTCCAAAAACTTCGTTTCTTATTTCTCTTTTTTTTTTTTCTCTTTCCACTCTTTTTCTGTAACTTTTTTGTTTTTTTTATCATCTATCAATTCTATATAGAAAAAAAAACTTTTGTTTTTATTATTTATCGTACTTAAATTTTCTTTTTTTCTTCTTTTTCAAACTTTTTTTCTTTTAACATTTATTCCTTCCTCTTTTTCCTTTCTTTTTTTATTTTACATTTTTCTATCATTTTTATTTTCTTTTTGCGTGTTATTTTTTTCTTTTAATGGTTTCTCTTTTATTTTTCCTTCTTATTTATTTATAATAAAAATAATATATTTATGAATTCAATATCTA
>PYAF01004398.1:1439859-1495900 GCA_007407185.1 Glycine tomentella | reverse complement strand
AAAATATCTTTAAAAAAAGAGAGTTTTTGTATTATTTTTTCTTTTGATGTCTTCTCTTTTCGTTTTTCCTTCTTATTATCTATGATAAAAATATATATATTTTTAAATTCAACATTTATATACTATGTATATCTATATTTATATTTATACCTATATATATTATAATAAAACATTTTTCTCTTTAGACACGTGTCAACATTTTATAAAAAAAATCCTTCCAAAAACTCTCTTTTTTTAAAGATATTTTCTTTCTTTTTCATTTTTGAAACGTGCCTTCTAAAAATGAACTATAAAAGATTTAGAGATAATAATAAGTTTAACCACCCATTAAATTTATAATTTTTTTCCATTTCATCTTAAGACATATCCCGTCCGCCATTCCACCAGACAAACTTTCTGAAATATCCTTGTTACCTTTTGGTACTTCTGAATGTATTACATAATAATTAATGACAGATCTGATTGAAATGAAGGAACATTTAACTGAAGTAATTAAGCCTTGACCCTTTGTTGGAAAAAAAAAAAAAAGATGATACCAAATTAAGAGACTGACTTGTTGCTGCAACTGGTGAATTGGTGTCTGATATTGATCTTCTTGGATAAAGACTACCTACAACAACACTGGCCTCAGAGACACGACCAGAAGAGAAAGGTAGAATCACAGGCCTTTCTATTCTGTCTCCCATTTTTTCGGTATCTATTGCACGGGATGAAGATTATTGGAATGGGAACTTAATTAAGTGATATTGTTATGCATAGAAAGTCAAGAACTGATGAATGTGGAGATACACATAACTCATATATATCTTGAATGTGTATGCTTGGATGTACACTATCAAATCAATTCACCTCATTAACGAACATCACCGTAAACACAAGTTGGTGGACTAGTGAATGACCAAAGACAAACCTACATTTAAGTACCAAATTTAATGTCGCTTCCTTCACTCACTGGCCTCTCTTGTATAGTAAGTCATCATCAACAACTTTTTGTAATTTTTTTTCTTCTATTTTTTATCCCTATATCTCTCTGGTTTAATTTTGTTGTGGCCGGTTTATATTTATCCTTTTTTTTTTTTATGTAAAACAAAATAACCTTTATTTATGTTGCTTTTTAATTTACTTGTTTTGGGCTCTAACTATAAGTACTACTGAAGTAGTATATCCCAAGCGCAAACTTTCCGGTGGAAATCTCCACCTCGTGGCACTGGGGACCCAATCCAGTGTTTCTTGAATTTAACAAGCAGCATTGGTTATGATGGAAGCTTAGGGGAGTTAAATGAATTTTGATACTTTTTATATAATTTTATAATCTACACAAACTAATTAATGAACAAGATATTGTCATACAATATTTGAAGGCTGAAGCACTATAATGTTATCTAAGCACCCCAAAAAATTATGATTTTACTTTTTACAAATTAATCTAAAATGGTAATTCAAATTTCAATTTCATGAAATTATTGTATCGAATTGAGTTTGATTGCTTAAAAATCCAGTAGGAGGATTTGAATAGGTGGCGAAACAATTTCTACTCAGCCCATTATAAGTTAGTCTGAAAGTGAAATATCCAAAATATCCTTCGTGTTATGTTTCATACAAGTTAAAATATATTTTAAGAAATAATTTAAAATAATAATGTATGTAAGTCTCAAACCTACTAAACATAATGGGAAGAATATTTTGAGTATTTCACTATTACGATATGGTATATTAGAAATGTATATGGTGTAGGAAGTATATTCGAGATACAACAAATTGGTCCAAAACCCCCAACTTCAATTTTGTCTTGGTCCTTGCTATTTACATTTTCTTGTTACTAAGTACACTGTCATTCCCCCCTTTTTATATTTTTCTACCAAATTTACCCTTTTAAACCCTTATCTTACACCTCTCATGTTTGTTACTCTTTAAAGTCTTATGTGTATTGTTCTTTCAACCCTGATTTGAGATAATCTTCACCCATATTCATTATATAATACTATGTGTTCCTACTATGTAATATAGTGCATTTTTTTTTCACATGGAATTGCATTTCGAGATATGTACGTTTATCATTAACTTCGTCTATTATACATATCAATTGCAAAACAAAACTTTTGATGATGACTTCTACTTAGATTGTAAAATTTTTTGCTCAACTTAATATTTTATCTTTATTTGGTTTAAAAAATATCAAATAGAATTTTAAAATTTTTAGTTGTTTATCTATGTTCCTAAATTTATCAGTTTATCATACCCCTAAACTAAACATATATTAATACTATTAGTTAAGTTATAAAATAGGAATAAAGATGACATTAAATAAATTAAGATGCTAATTTGCTTGTATACAATACATCAAATTTTTTTGTCTCTGTTATCGTTGGTTTGAGTAGTACTAGACTCGATCATCTTAAATAAAATTTTGAGTTTAAGTTTTGTGTATGAAAAAAATATGATTAAAAGAAGAGAATTTTACTAAAAGTGATCAATCAAGTTTTTCAATGAAGATTAATCATTGACAAAATCACATTAATTATCAAATTTTTGGAGAATTTGTTTCTATTTATAGATTTACAAAGATAAAAATCATATTAATTACTATTTTATCAATTATACAGTGACTTCTCTATTTATCTTTAATAATTTACAGATAAATTAATTGTGGAGTGGAAAAAAAGGGATAAAATAAAAAAATCCACAATTATTTCATTAAAATTTTTAAAAAAATTGATTGCATCTCTTAGTTTTTACATATGAATGAAGGTAAAACTAGTTAAGGAATTTTGGAGGTATGAATCAAGATTCCTGATATATAGACTTTAGAATATCACATTCTCATATATTCTTAGGAATAATTGATTTCCCAGAAATATAAAAATAAACATAATTATCTTACTTCTTATTTCCATAGAGAATGGTGGATAAATTAAATTTTCATGTGAATAAAAATGATTTTCTACAATAAGTATCTATTTTCACGTCATTATTTCATATTTCTTTTTATTTTATTTTTTAATTAAATTAATTTTAATCTGTTTTTAAATTACAATTGTCAAACAAACATGTGGGGAAGTGATTCCCGACAATGAAATTTCATGTATTAAAACAAACGCCCCCTAGATTAATAGGAAAAAAAATTGGGAGGAGAATAGAAACTAGAAAGAGTAAAAGCAGTTGATGTCGTGTTGCACAGAAATGAAAAACCGTAAAAAGGCGAGAGAAAGAGGGAAAGGGGAAGAGTTTGTGGTGTGAGTTTGGCGGCACCAATAAAATAAATGCAAGATAGGAAGAAGACAAAGCAGCGCGTGCGAGCAACGAGAGTGAGGTGATGTCATCACTCACGTTTTAAGTCACAAATTATTTAAGTAAATTAAAAAAATTGTTCATTGGTTAACGAGACGACTGAGGCGAAGGGAGAAAAGTCAAAAAAAAAAAAAAAGATGGCACGTGTGGGAGAGAAAGAAAAGATGGGAGTTGTGGTGAGGTTTGTGGGGAGGAGAAGTTTTTCTTTTGAGGAATGGGGTGGTGGAGAAGGTGGCAAATGACAATTCAAGTAAATAATGGAGAACAACAACAACCTCAACCTCATCGTCCCTAATCCTCAAGGTTCTTTTTTCTCTCTCAAATCAATTAATTAATTAATTCCTCATCGCTTTAAAAAGATAAAATTCACAATCTACCACCTTCATCACTCACCCTTGCTACTGCTATTCTCTCCTGTTTCCTTTTTTGCAAGTAAATGCGGAAAATAATTAAAAGCAACAATTCGTGTTCCAATGCTGTGCCTTAGGACTTGGTGATGATGTCACGTGTTCAATTCAGATCATAATTTAAGCTCCTATGACTGAATCAAATTCAATTTCCATCGAGCCTTGTTTTTGTTTTTTTGTTTTTTTTTTTCCAGAGAAGTTATGAAAAGTAAAATAATTATAATTATATTATCATAATTTAAACTTTTTCCTAACGGCAGTTGCACCGACACTTTTATTATTTTTGTGATTGAAGGTTTGGAATTTTGTAGACCAAGTCAGCCATTGTGTACATTGATGATGTGATTTCAGTTTCAACTTATGTTATGCTGTTCACACTTTTGTTTGTGATGTTCTTTCAGATTCACTGTGGATGATGAATTTGAGGACTGGGGAAACAATGGATTCTGGATCTTATCCGGAGCGTCCAGGGGAGCCGGATTGTTCATATTACATGAGAACAGGCCTTTGTAGATTTGGTGCAACGTGTCGATTTAATCATCCTCCTAACAGGAAGCTGGTATAAATTGAACAATATGTATAATGTGTTTCAAATTGGATGTTGATGCATAACTCTCCTTGTTCTTTGCACATGTTTGGTAACCCGTTGGTTACCTTTTGGACGTGGATCAGCCGAAGCAATACTAGCTTGCTTCTTTGCCTTTTTTCCATATTTTGACGTGGAATTGAGTATTAACGTGAATCCGTGACAGGGAAACAAACATACTCTTAGATGGATTCATTTTGAATCATTCCAATTATCATCATAAAATATGAAAATCTCCCTAGGTGGTCGAAGAGAGGCACACTTGAATCTATTTGCGGTTGTCCTCTTAACATTTTCTGTTCCAACACATTTTTTCTTGTTTGTGGACCATGTTCCTATTGAAAAAACATGCATTTTTATTCATTGTACTGGATTATGACAGCATTTTAGCAGAGAAAGATGCACAAAAACACCATGGAGAATTTCACTCTGTTATACCTTACTTGATGGCACTCATAGCTAGCTTTCGGCATGTTGGACACAATATTTGTTTTTCCCTTTTTGCAGGTGTATAGCACATTTTTTATGCATGTTCGAATGTCAATCTGCATTTTCATGCTCTTTTCAGTCACATGAATATAATGTTGAATCTTACTGTGCGGTTGATGATTTTTATTTCGATATCATTCTTTTACATGGAGAATATAAATACTTGATATGTTTTATCGATGATCTTATCAGGCTATTGCCACTGCAAGGATGATAGGAGAGTTCCCAGAAAGAATAGGGCAACCAGAATGCCAGGCATGTACTAGTTCCTCAACCTTTTTACTGCAGTGCAGAGCACTAATTTGTAATATTGTATCTTGGCATGCATCTTTATTTAAACGTTCACCAATCATCATAACAAAGTGTTTTTTCCCCTGTTTTTCCAGTACTATCTGAAGACAGGAACATGCAAATTTGGAGCCACATGCAAATTTCATCATCCTAAAGATCAGGCTGGGATTGCTGGAAGAGTTGCCTTAAATATTTTAGGCTATCCTCTCCGCCCTGTTAGTTTTTAATATTTTCCCCTCATTCATTTATAATTATGACTACAATAGTAGTTGCTCATAAATTTGTGGCTCATTACTGTATTTTTGTTCATTTGGTAACCATTAAATTGTCAGACCTGCATATATTCAGATGTTATGGTTATATTTTCCAAAATTTTGTGTTCTTGAATGCAGATACTTAATATCTGACCCCTTAACCTTTCATAGATATTTTGCTTGCTTTCTGGTTGATATTAATGTTCTTGTAACTTACAATGTATTTCCGATGTTTCCTTATTCTGCAGAATGAGCCTGAATGCACTTATTATTTGAGAACCGGACAATGCAAATTTGGGAACACTTGCAAATTCCACCATCCTCAACCAAGTAATATGATGCTCTCATTACGGGGTTCTCCTGTTTACCCTACCGTCCATTCTCCAACTACGCCAGGTCAGCAGTCATATGCTGGAGGAACATACATTCCTAGTCCTCGATGGCAAGGTCCTTCAAGTTATGCGCCCTTAATTCTACCTCAGGGAGTGGTTTCAGTGCCTGGGTGGAGTGCATACAGTGTAAGCTCATCCATTATTTTTAGAGGTCATAAACAACACCCAGAAGATAGTTTTATTCTGTGTTGTGGCTGATTCTAAGGCACACGATATCAGGATTATTATGTTAAATGTATGTAGAAGGTCATTTATTTCCGTCATCTATTGCAACTGTTGGATTTTGGACAGTCCTCGTTGCATCATGGATGTAGAGTGTAGACTAGGTTCTTAACATCATAGTGCAAATAAGATGTATTCCCATCCCATCCCATGTACCTGTCTCGAGTCATTATTCCTCTGTAAAATTGAAGTTGTACATGTGTTGATGTGAAATTTCATGGTATTTGTCTTTCAACAGAATACATTGGTGATCAATCCTTTAACTTTAATAATAGTGAAACATGGCACATATGCACACACCTGTTTTGTTGAACCTGACATTGCTGATGTCCTAATGGAATATTTCTTTTGCAGGGTCAAATGGGGTCAATCTCTACTTCAGACAGTCCACAGCAAGCAATGAGAAATGGTCAAACATATGGAACTTCACGTCAAGGTGAGCTAGCAAATGCAGGATCACAAGGGGCATATTCTCAATTCCGTTCTGGCACCGTTCCAGTAGGGTTTTATACATTGCAAAGGGAGAACATATTTCCTGAGAGACCTGGTCAGCCCGAATGCCAATTCTACCTGAAAACAGGAGATTGTAAGTTTGGTGCAGTCTGTCGGTTCCACCACCCACAAGAGAGGCTAGTTCCTGCTCCTGACTGTGTCTTGAGTCCCATAGGCCTTCCTTTACGTCCTGTAAGTTGGGGTTCTATCTACCTAGTTGGTTTTTCATAGGCTTAAATACATTATTTCTGAATTTATTGAGAAGTTCTGAGTTTAAGAAGTATCATATCATTAAGTATGGAAATGGTGTGATTTTCATATTATTTCTTTTTAAAAATTGTGTGAAGTCTGCATAGTATCATTTTGTATGCTCTTCTTTCCCTTAGGTGAAGTGAGAGGTCATTTGTTTGTGGTAATTGGAGAAACTGGGAAGATCTGCAAATATTTGTGTTTTTTTCTTTTCCTTTCACGTTAGTTTGGTCTTGTGAGTTGTGATTGAATTAGTGCAATCTGATAGAGGCAGTGTCCCATTTCTTACAGGGAGAACCTTTGTGTGTCTTCTATTCTCGTTATGGCATATGCAAATTTGGCCCAAGTTGCAAGTTTGACCACCCAATGGAAATTTTCTCTCCTAATATCTCTGCATCGCCTTCAGCTGATGCCCCGAGCAGGCATTTGTTAGGATCTTCATCTGGAACTGCTGCGTTAAATTTATCTTCCCAAGGACTTGTTGAGTCAAGCTCAGCAAAGCCCAGGCGGCTTTCATTATCAGAGACAAGACAGATTCCTTCTGGTGATGATGACATTGATGATGATGGGTGATGATGTCTCTTGAAAATGGGTCATTTGGCTTTTACAATTTTTTTCTGAGGGGGGAAAATGATTAATCTGTAAATTGATTTTCCCATTGCTGGAGATGTACAGAGGTCATGTCAGGTTGTTTCTGTCATTCTGAAATTAAATGCAGTTGACAGATTCAATTATTCTGGATTTCATGTTACCTGGCTGATTGAATAAATTTAAGCAAATGTTGTCACATTTGGTCAATCCCAACGTGAACAATCCTTCTGTCCTTAAGCCACAACTCTTTCTAATTAACTTTTCACATTATGTAAAAAACCTCTTACTGGAAATCTGTAATGACCAAATTTTACCTCTGAATTATTGGGTGCCGGGCTGAAACTTGAAACTCATTTCAAATCCTCTCATTTCTCACTGCAGTTGGGTTTATGCTGTCTACTGTGCATGTATAGAATTCTTTTCAGTGGCAAGCCAACAGTATCGCTAATACCCTTCAATTTTTCATATTCTTGTACATTCTTACCAGAATTTAGCTGATCAAATTAACTATTCTTTTGTATATCCATGTAAATAACAACTGCTGGAATGTAATTTAAATCTGTACCTCTATTTTCTCCTGATTTATAAACTATCCGTGGTGATTGTCCTTGACAGATTTTGTTTGCCAGAAGTTGAGGGGTAAAAAGTCTTGATTATGAAAATGTTGGAAGCAGTGAAAGCTGAACCTCTACTGATGTACTTTTTCCAATATGGCAAGCCTCAACACGTATGGTACTTTTGTTCTTGTAGAGAATGCAAGCTATAAATTGCATGGTCCCATTACAGGTGGGTTGATTGCTTTGTTGCAGCCTAGATGTCTTTTTCTTGAGTGGAGTTCGCTTTGCAGTTCAAATGCATCAATTCATAAATCTGGAGTTTATATCTTAAAATGGAGGCTTTAGGAAGTCGCATTAATATCGCTGAAGATAACACGTGTCGTATTGCTTATCAAATCTCGTCCATGTTATGACTAAGATGCAGGTATTGCTAAACCAAATCTCTTTTTCATAGGTTAACATTGCCCTGAGAGTTTATTACGCTAATTTCTTCATTTTTATTTATAAGACTCAAATTTGAAATGATATTTTTTGTTGTTGTAAGATTCAATTTATAATATTTTCTGTATTAATAATTTTAAACTATAAATACTATTTGTTAAAAGAAGAAAGCGAATGTATTATTAAATCATCAAAAGAGAGAGAAATATTAATGATAATAATAATTTTGAAAAAAATTATAAATTTAAAATAAATTTATTGTTATTAATTAAATTAATTATTTTTTTAATCTTAATGAATTAAATAATCAAATCTTATATATAGGAATGGAGGGAGAAATTTGCAGCATATTCGAAAATAAGACGTTATTGGATTCCGCCTGCCCTACAGTTTTAATTTGTCCTTGAAATAATATAATTCGTGCAATTGCTATTTACTGCAGAATAGTTGCATCCAGCACTGTCATGCGGAGTGACGGAGTGAGTAGAGGAAGGATTTTCAGTTGTTTGCAGCGTTTCCCTATTTTGTTTGGGCCTATGTTCCGTGAAGCAAATGGGTGTATGTGAAGTTTGTTGGGGAAGAATGCGAATTTGATATAAAGTATATTCTTTGAGGAATAAAAGAAATTTTAAGTGTAATTAAATTTTAAATTAAAGATTAGTTTTACAGCTGATTCAAAGGATTAAGTCTATAAAAATATCTCGAGATTTCATTTGATAGCCAAAGATCATAATTAATATAATTACAAAAAAGAAAAAAAGCTAAAACAACCACTAGTGTCGGTATTAGATCGAGAGCGTGGGTTTTACACGTGCGATGAACAATACAACCGCTGATAAATATGTCGAAGCAGGTGCTGACGAAAATACATAATAGAAGTTGTGGTGAAGAAAAGAGGTTAAAGATGAAAATTGTTCTGTATGACCGACAATCTCATCAACTCTAGTCAAATCAAATTGAAAATGAAAACACGTATAAGGATAAGACCATTCACGAAAAAAAAAGAGTAATCTAAAACTTGTTTGTTAATTAAAGGGAAAAAAAAGAACGAAAGAATAAGAATAACAATCAGCGCAAAAGCAATATTTAGTCTGTAACAATTCTTACTATCTTAGGATCGTTTGTTTTCCAACGTGAGCCCCGATGTGATGTGGTGAGTGCCACCTGATGTCTTTTTAATGAGAGGAGGGCCCTAAACTTTCAGAAATTCTTGCTCTCATATAACGTAGTTGACAACTTTCCAGTGAATCTGTTCTTAACAAGTTATGTCAAATAATTTACATAAATTAACGCATTATTATTATTATTATTTAAAATAAAATATTTTTCTGTAAAAAAAACAAAATAGTTTTTTCGTATATAAAGTCGTATAATTATTTATTATTTTTTATTTAATGTAAAATGATGGTATATCAATTCGTAATTGTTTATATACACTACCTACTAAGAAAAGAAAAAGATTACGCTTACTTGCGACTAATTGATGGAGAGCCCCCCTCAAACAAAAATGAATCACAAGTACAATATTAGCATTATTTAAAAAATATTATGTTGATAGTACTATTTTGTTTGAATTTTTATAAGTATTATACAATTTTGCAAGGTGTAAGTAAATGATTATTATTTGATAAATTCTAACCAATAAGTACACTTGTTAAGAATCTAAATTATTTTTTATTAAAATGCATAAAATTATATTATTTATAATTTTTATTATATTTTATATAATTTCTATAAAATATTTTTTGCTTTTAATTCTTTAACCAATATCCTAAAAACACAATCTAATCAATAGCCTTGGTATTTTAACTTAGGCTTATAAAGAGTTTTGAAGATATTAGGAAATTGATGACATATTCAATCAAATTTCATGGGATTATCAACTCTAGCCTTAACTCTAGAGAGTAGGGAGCATAGAATAGAGACAAGAGGGGTCACTCTTCATGGACTCTGATTTCAAAGGAAACACTTGTCCTTGTCCTTCCTCTGCAGTCTTTAAGGTTCCAACAACTCAAGAGAGTCTGCGAAGCTAGCTATGCACTATGCAGTTTAGTTTTCGCTTAACAAATTAAACTCTCCACTTTCCACACAAACCTAAGAAGAAGCACTTGTCAAGATGCCATCTTCTGCTCATGCTCATGGCCTCATCATCATCTCTCTCATTTTTGTGTCTATTTTTTTACCCAATGTGAATGTGAGTCTTCTCTCCTCTCTCCCTGAACTAAATGTCAATGAATATGCAAAAAAATTGTAGCTGGATTTTCTTAATTTTCATTATTAGCAGGCAAATGGTGGTGCAACTTCCATGCAAATGATGATGATGATGAATGAGAGCAGAAGGAAATTGGGAAGCTTCCAGATATGTGCACCATGCACCTGCTGTGGTGGAGCCAAAGGGATCTGCTTGCCCTCTCCATGTTGCTATGCCATCAATTGCAACATTCCCAATAGACCTTTTGGCTTTTGTTCCTTCACCCCTAAAACCTGTAATTGCTTTGAATGCCATCTTTAATGTTTTCTCTTGCAAATGTCCAGTTGAGAATATTGAACTTAATCATAATTTTTCACCTTTCAATCAACATACTAATTCAGGTGTTTAATTTGGTGGGGTTGGAAGGACAGTTAAGCCTTAGCTACAAACCTGCTAGTATATCTGTAATAGGTTTTGCTGTTTGTTTCATAATGGATCATGTATCAATGCAATGAGCCTTGGTATGTGTATTGTTCTCTCTTTTCTATGTGTTTTATTATGATGCTGATACCAACGTTTCTGTAATGTTAAATTAATAAAGCATGGATATTGCACTTGCATATCTGTATTGGTAAATTTGTGAGACAGAGGCGTTTGGCTTTAGGCTTTGGTTTGGAGAGTGGCATATAAATTGTGTATTTTGAGAAGAGTTTTTGGGAATCTTTCTGACATCCACTCATACCTTCAAATTTTGGTAAGCTAGTTTGTTTGTTTTGTTGATCTATAAGGCAATGTGTACGGGTCATACTCTCCCCGGCACATACCATTTAATTTAGGATAATGTTAACCAGTTCCTGAGTACATTGGTTACAGATTTTTTATAGAAAAATATTCATTGTAAAAAATATAGGTGAGTGTAAAAAAGTCATATACTATGCTCCCTCTATTTCTTTTTTTAAAACAAAAAAAAGAGATTTCATACATATTAAAAAAGTTAATTTACTTTATTAAATTGTGTCATTTCAATTCAAACATATTTTCCCCCTAAATTATCCTCTATATTGAAATTTAATATTAAACATAAACTCACTATTGAAAGATATTTTGAACATAATTTCATTAAATAAGACAAAAATAGGTAAATTTTACTTATATTTGTGAACAAAAAATTTGAATTTTTTTTCCTTGAAAATGGAGGAGTACAATTTTATGCGTATAAATAATTATTTCTTTTGAATTTCTTACCTAGACTAACCACACTAATTAGTATTTATCTTTTTAAGTATCACCAATTAGTAACTATATTTAGAGTGTCTTGTGATTTGTGAAAAAGTATCTTGAAGATAAGTAGCTAATACATAGTACGATTAAATAATTCTATTTATTTAAAAAATAATTAGAAAATAAATTTTTATATTTCCTTAATTGTAAACATAAGAAGTAAGAACACTTGTTAAGAGATTCGTCTTTACAAAATTGATATTACTATCTTATTGCAGTGATTTTTTAACGCTACTGAAAACTGCCAGTGGCCACTAATAGTTGGTAATTCGTTTTAGATATTAAACTGTATCAAATGCTTCTCCTCTTTGCTATCTTTAATCTATTGTGATTCAAAATTTGTGATTGTTATATGCGTGCTAGGAAGGAAACAAAGTGCAGTATTATGTGGGTTACGGAAGAAAAATGTGGAATCAAGTGATCATAAAAAAAAAAAAAGAAGATAAAATGAATACTCAAAAGGTAATAAAATGACTAATTATAAACTGTTTTCAAATGCACCTGACATCAATTAATTTTCTCAAATCAAAATCCAAAAAAAAAAAAAAATTGACAGTAAGATGTTTAGTCAAGAAACAACGCTTAGAGTCTAGCTGATTTACAAGTTTCTAACTACCCTCTCATCATCTTTTTATTTACCATCAAAGCTGATCCAATAAAGGTGAAATTTTTGCACTGAAATGCACCCAGCTTATTTAAGATAAAACTTTATTCCAGGAGTCATGTGGTCCTTGAGATCCTCTAAGCTTTCTGTCATACCCATGGTCAACACTTGCTTTAGCTGCCAGTAGCACTTCTTCTCTTTACACAAATGACATGTAATTTTTTTTGTACAAAGTTTACATAGAACTTTTACCACTCCAATTCCTGCACTGGCTATTGAAATGGATCGACCCAACATTTATCCTCCTCAACTGCCTTTTCCCAACGTTTTCTAAAGACTTCTAATTCTTGGTAAGAAAGTCTCCTCACCTGCATCACCCACAAAACAATGTTAGTAACGACAGAACAAAAAAAATTAAAGTATTAGCTAGAAAGGTAACTAGTGACTATTTCGTTGGCTATTGCACCAAACATCAGAGGGCACCCCCAATTTTTAACTTTTTCTTTTCATTTTTATCAAAAAAACTGACAAACACAATCCAAGTATTAGCCCATCCATAGGCACAAGTTTTGCAAATAATCTGACTGGTACCAGACTATGATTCTTAATTGGACAGCAAAATGAAACATGCTTTTAAGTGAGGTACATTTAGAGAATACTTCAATTAACAAATCATGACAACATGGTAACTTACATCAACTCTATGATCCTTTTCCTGAGAAGAAACCTGCAAGTCACAGATAAGTCTCAGTTTCAAGGAAGACAGAATAAGAGACACACCTGCTAGATAAGAAGTGTGCTAAAAAATTATAATCTTTAGAAAGTTAAAACAAGTCTTTCTTCATAATTAAACTCTTTAATAAAAATGGCACTTTTCTGACCATAGTCTTATCTATGCCTCCAAGGGTGGGACGATTGTAGTGGACAATGTATTCAGCATCCACAACACCAACGTTTTTTGTTCTATCACCCTGTATCCATCAGAAATAAGGTCAGATTGAACTAGAAAGCAAAAATAAAAGGAGATTGATAAAAGGACAAAATTTAAATACCGTTTCATGAATGTTGTTGGTGTTATTCTCCAATAAAAAATGGCATTTCATCTAGGTGTCACTATTGATTTTAGTTACCATGATTATCCAGATAAAAAATTGATTTTGATTTGAGAACAGTATCAACAATATATGGTATTGCACATAGAAAAATGGAAATCAAATTTAGCCAAAACATAGCTCAACTTGCCTGAGCACAGTAGCCAAGCTGCATGTCTAGACCCCATGCATGGATCAAGTCATTCTGTAAAAATAAACCACAGATGGTGAATAAATATGAAACCATTATAGAGCAATGCTTATGGTAATGCTCCAAAGAAGCATTAATACTTAATAGTGCAGAGTGGTGCACCTGAATCATATACCAAACACAACGCCAAGCAGCTCTTGAGAAAACAGGAGCCATCATTTCTATCCACCTGAAGCAAACTAGTTCACCTTTAATTTCTTGAACTGTGTGGAATAAAGGGAAATCCACGTTAAATTTGTTTATCACAAAAATACTTACCCTGTACAAGGTGGGGCAGTGCTGCTTTTATCACATCCTTTACCATCATTACTAGCTTTATATGTCCTTCTGCAAGCACAACGACCAAAAATATGCACAAATATGCATTAAAGCACAGTTATCTAGTTACAACACCATTAGAAGGGAAACACAAGTTCTCTTTTAGTTTTTTCAATAAATGTTCATTACCACATATTGAGGGGGTTTGAACTCAAAATGTCTTTCTCAGATTAGGTGTACAGTGTACTGTTTGGTTAACTAAATTAAAGTTTAAACCATAACCAAACCTTAATTGCTATATAATTAAATCAACCTCCAGAGGATTTCCTTATTGACATATAATAGCAGGGCCTAATTCTAAAGAAGTACTTATTGAAATAGTGAAGACTGCTATAATGATATAATGAGAACTACATAATTTATTGTTGAGAACATGAAGAGGACATATGGGTGAACCTGTGCACTGATGACCTCCTCCCACGTGCAGTAATCTGATGATGCACTTCTGATTTTTTAGGATCCAGTGCTGGTTGTGATATCTCCAGCCCTTCACGTTTGATAATAGAAACATACCTGAAAATAATTTAAGAAACATGGTAAAATACATTTCAGACATAAAACTTAAAGTTCCATATTTGAATGAAAAAGCAAGTGCATAAAATTAACAAAAGTTTAAACGGAATTCTACTTACTTATCTGGATGGAAATGCTCAACTCCTAGGTCCTCATCCCAAAGGAAAATATAATCATATTCTGCAACTATGTCAGGGTGTAAGAAACGTTTGGCAAACCACCTAGTCAATGAAAACGTATTTATGATATATGAAACATGAAATGGTTTAAAATATGGATGGGAATGGAATGTAAAATCACCTAGACACGTACCATTTGCTTTGATCAATTGCCGACACATGAATGACAAGACTACTCCATTCGAGATCCTTCCATTCGTCAACAATTCCATCATAGTGGAAGAGCATCACGACGAAATTACTGTCTATAAACTGTATGTAGAAAGAGGGTCATGACCCACAATTCACAAACAACATAGAGTATAATTTGTACAAAATTCATTAGAGTACCTTTTTAACCATCTTGCTCACAAGATCTTTCTGTTTTATCCCAACTGCCATTGCAAACAAATTGGTTGATGCATTTACCTTAAGCTGTCCAAATTTAGCCAATTTTAGTACATACCATACCAGAAGCAAAGAAAAAATAATTAGAACCATATGAGACAGGTGGGAATGATATGTGTTCTATGTCAATAGAGTGACAATTGAAGGCTACGTCAATAACCTATAAAAGAGTCATGTAGAAACTCACTTCTATTGTGTGATGACCCTTCTTAGTCACGGGAGGATTCCATAAAGGCCGCAATTCCAAACTGGAAGTGGTGGAGACTATGCCTGCAGGTAATGCTTCACTTCCATTAGGCCTGCACTGGTTCTACTAAACAATATAAACAAATATAAGCACCAAAGTTCAGCACCTGAAACAGTGCAATGATTAAGAAAAGCATGCAAGTGAGAGAAAGAACCTTGCATTTATCAATTACTGTGTCCACTATTACATTCTGATCTGCGTCCACTGCTGTATCCATTTTCCAACCTGGTAGTTTCGGCTGCATGAAATTTGGAAGAACATGAATCCTACTTAGTCAAAGTCAAATTCTTCATTCTGAGACAAGGATTTTATGTATACCTCTTGTGTGAAGGACGAAGTCATGAAAAATAAAACAGCACAAATTAAAGAAGCTGCTGGGAAGATGGCATAAAGACATGATTTTCTACTCTTTGTATCAGCACCAGAAAAAGCCTGGTCCGACATAAGACAAGGTTTAGACAAAAGCAAAAACACAATATATTTATAGAATTGAAGACCCTTTTAATTCCTCTTTTCATAAGTTCTTAAAACTCTGATTATGTTTTTCATCTTTAATAATCTATGTAGCACCGACACCGACATGTGACACGTAACACGACACGACTTGACTCTTCGACACATCAATCTCAAAAAATTATGAATTTCGACAAGTTGAGATACGTTTTAATATTAATATGTTAATGTGCATGCATTCCGTGCTCAATTGCTCCAAATTAAACTAATAAACTAAACTTAGCATGCATTCCGTGCTCCATTACTCAGTGTACCATCTCTCACTATTCCTTCATCTTCCATTTCTCTTTTTTTTTTTCTTTTATCTTAATGGAACGATGGAACACAACGTCATCGCCCAGCCTCTGTCTTCTACCGCTCCCATACCACTTATCTCTACTCCACGTGCGACAGGAGGTTCCACGTGTCACGTGTACGAGGCATGTGAGCGCACCCTGATGGCCTTCCTCTTCAAGGTCGACGCCGCCTCCCTCTGCGCCTTTGACTGTGTTCAACACGGTCAAATTCGCGTGTTGAAATTGGTCAATGCGTCGGAATTGTTGACCGTGTGTCCGACACGGTGTCGGAGCGTGTCGGAGTGTCGGGGAGTGTCAGACTCGATACGCCCTTGTTTCGGAGTGTCGATGCTTCCTAGTTAATAATTCCTTACACAACAGAAAATAGGCCGAGCCCATATTGGCATAGGCCATGCAAAATCATGAAAGCATTAAAATTTAAAACAAAGAAGAACATAAGAAAGAGCATGGTTATTGGTTGGCCTTATTATTTGTTAAAAAAAAAAAAGAAGGAAAATATGAATTGGAGCAGAAGGGATGAAAGAAAGAAAGGGTACTCGAGAAGGTGACTTCATAATATCTGATGTTGAAAAGCAGAGAACGGCGTTGTCGTTGTGTTGTTGTGATCAATATCAAAAGCAGCAAAGGTAATGGAAAAGTGATTGATTAGGCACAAGCAATATGCAATATTTGAAAAGGAGAACTAATGGAGAAGATGCTGACGGTGATCGTGGATTGAAAATTCAAATAAGTAAGGTTTATAGAAAAAAATTGAAAAAAAAAAAAGATATGTTTCTTTCCCTTTATTTTTTTTATGTTAGATATATTTAGTTGACGTAAGGAGCGGGAACCGAACAACGCGGTGCCACAAACAAAAAACAAATTAACATATCAAATATTATTGCTCCAACATATTCATCTAACGTTCTTGTTATCTTTTCTTTCTTACTTGATTATTAAGAAAAACTAAGGTTGTTACAAATGATATACACACCTTTTGTCTTGTGCTGCTTGTTCATTTCACTCCCATTGAATCTCTAATACGATATTATTTTTAATTTTCTATAGGATATGATATCTTTAATTTAATTCAATGGCATTTTATGATTGATGATTACTATGTTGCGTGTTATAAGTTTATTCAACTGATTATATTATTCCCGTGCTATATGAAACTTATCCTATTGGTAGGTTGTGGCGCAATATCATGCGCTTATATTTCAAGCCATAAGACGAGCATAATGGCCATATTTGATTTTCTCTCCATTTGGTTATTGACTCTCTCTTTTCCCGGGAGTTATCACTATCAATTATCAAATATAGCCTCATCAGCGAAAACAAGTTGGCTTAATGGCTTTTCCTAACTTGCTTTTATCTACTATCACACATGCCTTCTCCAACATTTTTATTTAGATAGGGACATAATTTAGATAGGTTTATTTAACTAATTAGGTATGGAGAAATGCAAGTGGTGCACTTTTTTTAAGGATTTTTTTTATTGGTTAAAATTTATTAATTTTTGGTAGGTTCTGTTTCTAAAGTGTTAGATAAATTGCCGCTAGCATTTTTCATTGGGTGTGTGTACGAAAATAATTAATGGAAAGTTAAATAATTGGATGAAGATTAAATTAAATAGATTTAAATATGTTTTTAGTCCTTTAAATTTGGATAATTTTTTTTCATCCTTCAAAAAAAATTGGTGACCTTTTATACATATTCTAGCAATTTTAAAGAAGAAAAATAAAAACATATTTTGAATTAAGAAAATAACATTTGCGACCTTGTAAAACTACCATAAATTTGACACTATTAATATAAAGAATGAGAAAGAATAAAATAGTTTCTTAAAAAATTGAGAGACTAATAAAAACAATATTGTTAAGGACTAAAAAAATTATCCAATTTTAAAGGACTGAAAAATTATTTAAGCCAATTAAATGTTTAGATCATCTATTTATATTAATAAAATTAAATAACATCTTTATTTCACTTATGATATTTTTCTCTCATTTATTTTTTGATTCTTTATCTTTTAAATCATCTTTTAATTTGAATTTAAATCGATTTAAATTGTTGATAATGTACTTATCATAATTACTTTAATTACTATATTTATATAAATTTATGGATTAAGATAAATAAATTTAATAATTTTTTTGGTGTAGGACAATAAATATCTCATCCCCATTTAAAAGATAAATTATTCTCTGCCAATCATTCTCCATATACAATATTAAAAATTCAAATTCTTAATTACTTGTCCCTAAAAAAACTTTTAATAACTTGCTTAAAAAACCAGAACTCATTACTAGTCAAACAACCACTTATTGGTAGTAGTTGACATGTCAAAATTCATACATTATTTGTTATAATTTATTCATCAATGTAATAAGGTATGTTATTTTATTTCTTCAACTTATTTTATATAACAACTTTAAAAGTATACATGGTTATTCTTTCGTTTTCTTTACGATATATATGTTTATATATATATATATATATGTATGCATAATAAAATAAAATGTTTTATATAATAACAGTATATCCTGTTTCTTTTAAAAAAAAGTCCTATCAATTTTAATTTTTTTAAGAATGAAAGACATGTAATATGAGATTTACAATAATTTAGATACCTATGTAATCAATTAAGTTAGATTTATTGTTATTTTTTTCTTCTTCTTAGGGTTCAGCATTATTATGTGATTAATCATAAAGTTAAAAATACGAGCCAATATATGGCTGCGCGACTCTCCTATTTTCAACACTCAACAGAAATCATAATTGTGGTTCACAAGTCTACTTCAACATGCAACAGACAAGATACTTACTAATTTTATTTGTGGATGGCGTAAGCATGTATGCGCAAGAGTTAGATGCATCAATGAGATAAAGCTATGAATTATTTCTTTCTTATCGTTTTTCCTTTTCTTTTTTATTATTCAGTCTTCTCTCTATTTAATTAAACCCAAAACAATTTTTATTAATAAAACAAAGTTATGATAGTCATTTATAAAAAAACGAAAAAAAGTCTAAATATATCTTATCAGCAATTTTAAAATATCACAAAAAATTTTAATTGAAAATATATTACAATTACAATTCATGCATATACAAATGATTTGAAAAATAATTAATAAAACACCACATACAGTCTAAAATTAATAAACAATCATGTGGGCCTAGAATTGATTGATACTTATGAAACGAGTATGGTCCATTCTCCAAGAATGAGATAGTGATGGGCTTAGTAGAGTATATATAATGGACATATTAAAACATTAATTCATGATATAAAGAAATACTAGTATACTACACAAAGTAGAGTATATATAACTTAAAAATTAAATTATCTTGTCACAATAATACACAAAGTAAGTAGTAATATCTATCTCTATATTACTAAACAAAATATGTAATTAAAAGGTAATTTTTCTCACTTCTCTCAATTAATCAATATTTTTCTTGTTTATTATTTAAAATTTAATTTCATGTATTATTTTCTAAATTAGAAAAAGAATTCTTTCAATCATCCTTTGTTTTTTTTTGAAAAAAAAAAACTTTACCCATATATTTAATTATCTTAACATTTCATTCCACTAGATATACTTTCTTTTATCACAATTTAAATTACTCAACATAAATCTAATATTTATTTATTATAAATTTTAATTGAAATTAATTTATATATTACAAAAATTATTTATAGTTGTTTTCTTAAATTAAAAAAAAAAGAATTATTGAATTATAATGTGGTGTTGTATATATAACTATAACTATAAAGTATAAACCCTTGGCTGTGTGGAATGCGGAAGAAAAGAAAGGACTGGAATTACATTTACAGTGCAAAACCAAAACCTTAATCCAACCGGACCGGGGCTATCAAAGGCTGAGAAGAGAGTAACGAAGGTACCTTTTTCTTTCTTTCGTGTCTTTTTATTGCGAAAACGATTCATTCTCAGCGTCGTTTCGTGTTCGTATGCGGAATATTTCTGGTTGCCGGAGAGAAGATTGGGAACAAGCAAGACAAAAAATCAACTTTGTTTTTGGAAAAATCGTGCACCTGAACCTGAGTTGTTGTTCCTTTTCTTGTTTGCAGGTTGCTTCGAACTGTTCAGAATCATGTCTTGGTGCACCATTGAGTCCGATCCCGGTATGCAAAGTTCATGGGTTTTGTTTTTGAGATTAATATTTGGTTAGAGTTGTGGCTAGGGTTGAGGGTCTTGTTTGATAGAGATGCTGATTGATTGGTACATTCTTTTAGACTTTGGTTTTGCTTCTTTTTCTCCTCAGGTGTGTTTACAGAACTTATTCAGCAAATGCAAGTGAAAGGAGTACAGGTATTTTTTTTTTTATGTTGGATATGTATTTTTTTTCATAGTCTTTAGCTTGGTTTTGGTGTGGGATATTGGTTTTTGTTTCTTGTTTAGGAGCTTTTGCTTCCATTGGGGGCAAGGGAGGGGACAACAATTGTTTTATTTTTAATAAATATTCTCTATTTTGGTGAATTTTTTAAATAAAAATAATTTATTTATTTTTATTTATAAACATTGCATATACCACCAACCCCAATTAGCTTGGGTTAAAGTTGATGTTGATGTTGAAACATTGCATAACTCTCTAAATTTAAAAATAAAATATCACCCTCCCTTTCTTATCCCTCTAAAACCTAACTCCCAAGCACATATTGGGGATGATTGTTTCAAGCTATAATATTGCATTCTCAGGAATATTATATCTAGGAATTTTATTCCCATGAACAGGGTTGGTTAGCATTTAGTATCAACGTTATAGGGATATTTAACTGTCAAAATTTTCTATTTGTTAGTGTGCTAACATTCATAATAATGTAAATAACTCTGTTCAAGAGAAGAGAGGAAGAATACAACTAGGGGGGAACTAAAAATACCCTCCAAACCCGTTTAATTGAGATAGAAGAAGGAAGATGAACAAAATAAAGAAAGCATCAAGTCTGCCCGGTCTCTTTGCAGATGGTAACTCCCTTGAAGCAACCACAAACCTGTGAGCTGAGTGCACTGCCAGTAAGAAGAGATAAACACAACCTATGCAGTCATAATTCTAGTAGTAAGAGACTTTCTAAAGGATGCAAGCATTTGATCCAACCAAATTCACAAAAGAACTATATAGACTGCACACACCCTGACTTGATAATGCCAGCCTTCTTGTTTTCTCAAAACCCGATATAATGAAGTAAGGAATCATCATAAACCCCGCCAAAGTCTGAGGACACTCTCTGTGCTCACACAGAATCTTAAAATATTGTCCCATGGTGCATGAACTAATATAATGAGTCAAAGGCTTTAGGTTAGCTTAATAGCACCAAAAAATGATGGAGGAAAGGAAGCTGTACCACCTTTTTAAAATTAAAGGGCTTGTGAGGAAGTGAAATACCTTAATCCGAAATTAGTTTTCACATAGCAATGCTATTGGCTGGGGGTTTCGTTTTCAGGCAAGAAAGCATGAACCATAGCTAGAGAATGGAAAATAATGCTGTGGAATGGAAAAGAGACTTTTCCTATAAAGAGTTGAGAGAAGTACAGAGAAAGTTATCTAATGGATGGGATTTGGATCATTAGCCATGGTTAGCCTTTGAAGCTCTTGATACCATAACGAGTTGAGACTTGAGAGAAGTCAAGAGAAAATGATCTGATGAAAATTTTATTGAACTGTAAAAATAAATTTATATTACAAAGAGAAATTTTTTCAAGGCTCATACATGCAGACACACTCAAACCAAGATAGCTTCTGCTACGAACTAAAGAACTAAAACTTAACTTGGCTTGTAGTAGACTCCAGCTATCAAACTGAATGACAGTGAGCTAACTAACTCTGACAGGGTACTGAGTCAAAAAACTGACAAGGTGCTGATTCAGCTCAACTCACAATCTGGCACAGCCACCAGAATCATATACAGATAACAGCCGCACACTAATTACAATATCATCCTCTAAATGCCCTCAGGAAAAGCTTGTACCTTGTGCAAAGGGATTCCTGTTCCCGGGCATGTGTTAAGCAAATTTTTGCTTACCTTTTCTCGCCAATTCAGAGCATGACTGTTTGGAACTAATCTGGGTTTGTCACTACCAAAATGGAAAACTACCAGAAAATTATCACTTTGAATTGTTCAACTGACAAATTTTCAATTTATTGACCTTGGAAATTGTTTGATGTTATCCAAAATAAATGTGGTAATTCCTGGGCTCAGAAAAAACACTTTTGTTCTTTCTGGTTTCAGTTTGAATATTTTTTATGCATGTATCCCAAATCCTCACGCCTAGATATGCCTTGGTAGGTTGAGGAACTTTATTCACTGGACCTTGACTCTCTCAACAGCCTTAGGTCAGTGTACTATATCAGCTAGTCTTGAACTTGTAATGATAGCCATATGTTATGATAATTGATTTGTGAACATTTCCCTGCTCTCTTTCTGTGGGATTTTATCCTCAATTTCAGGCCTGTTTATGGGTTGATTTTTCTTTTCAAATGGCGTCCAGGAGAAACGGATGACCGAGTCGTTATCAAAGATCCCAACCCTAACTTGTTTTTTGCTAGTCAGGTTATTATTACTTCTTTAATAATTAATAGCCAATATCATAATTGTTTTGTCGTTGTATGGTTTTACTGATCTAGCCGTCCATTTGTAGGTAATTAATAATGCTTGTGCGACCCAAGCGATCTTGTCCATTCTTATGAATTCACCAGATATTGACATTGGTCCAGAGCTGACGAAATTGAAGGAATTTACCAAGAATTTCCCTCCTGAACTCAAAGGTTTGGCTATCAATAACAGTGAGGCCATACGTACAGCCCATAATAGCTTTGCTAGGCCAGAACCTTTTGTTCCTGAAGAGCAAAAGGTTGCTACCCGAGATGATGATGTTTACCATTTCATAAGCTATCTACCTGTTGATGGGGTACTGTATGAGCTTGATGGATTAAAGGAGGGTCCCATCAGCCTTGGTCAGTGCTCTGGTGGGCAAGGTGATATCGAATGGCTGAAGATGGTGCAGCCTGTGATTCAGGAACGCATTGAAAGGTATTCCCAAAGTGAGATAAGATTCAATCTCCTGGCAGTCATCAAGAACAGGAAAGAGTTGTATACAGCTGAGCTGAAGGAACTTCAGAAGAGGAGGGAGCGCATTTTGCAGCAGCTAGCAGCATCAAAGTCTGACAGACTGGTCGACAATAGCAGTTTTGAGGCACTGAACAATTCTCTCTCTGAAGTGAATGCTGGGATTGAAGCTGCTACTGAGAAGATCTTGATGGAGGAAGAAAAATTCAAAAAATGGAAAACAGAAAATATTCGTAGGAAACATAACTACATACCCTTTTTGTTTAACTTTCTAAAGATTCTTGCTGAGAAGAAGCAGCTGAAGCCCCTCATTGAGAAGGCCAAGCAGAAAACAAGCAGCCCTCGGTGAAGAATGTTTTATACAACCTTATGTGTGGATTTTTCCCCCCAGATATGAGTATGCTCATATGTATCACGTTGCACTTAATTATTATTTTTAGCATTCTCTTAAGTGCTGATGCACAAGCTTCTTCTGATCCAAGGATATAACTCTACCCTCTTTGGTAAAGATTCTTCATTAGTTCTCTTTACTAGTGATTCTGGATTCAATAATATACTGTTAGAGGATGAATTTAATCTTCAAAGCAAATCTTTAGCCCCCCCTCCCGTCCCCCTCCTCGGTTTCTCTCTCTGCAGATGAAAGGCGAGACGTTAATCAAGTTGTGATTGACCTGATCCTCTTTGGTTGCTGTCCATCAAAGGCCAAAATAGGCCACTAATATATCTGTTGGATATCATGAACCAAAACTAGTGATATTAAGTACCTCCGAATAAGGAATTGCCATGAAATGAGTTACGAAATGTTTGAAAAACACCATCTCATTGATCTTATTTCATACAGGAATTGTTTAACATTCAGCGGAATAGTTAAAATGAATGCCTGTACTGAAAAATAGACCCGAGAAATACTAGCCTTTTCAATTTACAGATGATTCTCCGAGGTCTTGATTCCTCTTTCAGTGGATCACTCATCCTTAAGTTTTTGGTTTCTCCCATTTCAGTTGCATCATATCATCTCATGTTAAGGAACATGTCTATTGTCTGATGCCTTTCTATGATTAAAATTTGATCTTGGTCATTTCAAAAAACACGTGTATAAAGTATAAATTGCATATCACTCCACGCTGCACCAACTTTGCTCTTTTATTTGGGAGTATTCGGAATTCGGTGGTCAGTATGTCAGGGATTTACAATGTGATTAAAATTAAACTTCTTTCATGAGCACAAGAGTAATTCATATTATTAATTCGATTAAGGATCCTAAAAAAAATCGATTAAGGGGATTTGACATTGTCTGCACGATCAAAGAGTAAACGTACAAATGGACGAGGAGAAGAATTTAAATTAGCGAGACGCTCAATTTGTGGCTTGTAGAGAAAAAAATATCCATACTCCACACAGTCACGAAATAGATTTATCGAGTGCAATGCCAATCAAATCTTTACAACTATCTTGGAATACTAGGAGTTTTATATTAGCATTTCCTAAATGGTACAAGCAAAATAATTTTTATTTCGAGAAAATCACTTTCATAAGGTTAAATTAAAAAAAAAAAAAGCTTAACCAAATGATTAGATGGTATCATGTCATGGTAACGGTGGTTGTTTACTTGTTTTACAAGAATCTATTTTTGATAAATTCGTAGAAGAACAACAAATGTTTTGGACAGAGAAAATCAAACCCGAATTAATCATTTATCTAATTTAAAATAAATAAAAATGATGAAAGTTAACATTTGTTTATGGGAAGATATAAGAAATTAAAAAGCACGTTTAAGCAAAGGTTGTCTGAGAAAGAGCATTTGCATTTCCCTCCTCCATGCTAGTAGCTTGGCTTGGGACTGGTTGGCGAAAAATCCAATTTCTCTTCCTATTGTATGCATTACGTTGAGAAAGAGTGTTTCAGATCCCGAACCGTATCGTACTATAGTTATAGATAGTAGTGTTAGCGTGATTGATCAATGATCACTATCAGATCAGAATTGTGATCGTGGATCGAAGCAAGCCATGTTCAAATTCTTGAAAGAGGTGGTGAGTGGATCTGGCCCGGGCCTCAAAGATCTCCCATACAATATCGGTGAACCTTACGCTTCTGCTTGGGGCTCTTGGCTTCATTTTCGCGGCACATCCAAGGTAACTAACTCACTCTCACTTCTTCTAATTCATATACTCGTAATTCCAACTATATGTACATAAAATCAATACTTATGTCAATGTTGCCTTCAATTTGGAACTAAACCTAACTAATTTGACGTTGATTTGTTTTTTGTTTCAGGATGACGGCTCTCCTGTGTCAATATTTTCTCTGTCTGGGAGCAATGCTCAGGATGGACATTTAACTGCGGGGCGTAGTGGCGTTAAGCGTCTTCGCACTGTAAGCTTAGCTTGTCTTGTGTTGCTGCGGGGGTTTCAATTTTCTTTGGATGATTTTCTCCTTTTGATGGTGCAATTTTTCAGGTTAGGCATCCGAATATTTTGTCGTTTCTTCACAGCACCGAGATCGAAACCGTCGACGCTGGTTCTCCCAAGGTTACAATTTATATGGTGACCGAGCCGGTGATGCCGCTCTCGGACAAGATTACGGAGTTGGGTCTTGAAGGTACACAAAGGTATCAATGGAGTTCCCGCTTCATATCATGATGTATTTGGGTTGCTGAGGCATTATTTGACAGCTTTCATTGTACGTGAATGGAGTAAGTTGTATTCATTTGTGATATTTTACTCTTTGTTGGAGTTGTAGGGATGAATATTATGCTTGGGGCCTGCATCAAATAGCAAAAGCTGTGAGCTTCTTAAATAACGATTGTAAACTTGTGAGTGTTCATGAGCTAAATATAAATATGGTTTTTATGCTCACTGGTTGCTTTTTTTTTTTCCTGACAAACTTTGCATGTTGCAGGTTCATGGTAATGTTTGCTTGGCTAGTGTTGTTGTCACACGAACATTGGACTGGAAACTCCATGCTTTTGATGTTCTATCAGAGTTTGATGGGAGTAATGACGCTTCTTCTGGGCAAATGCTGGTAATTTAGTGTTTGGCTGCAATACCTTGTTTTCTTGTTAGCTTTGGCATAGGTTTCTTGGTATGAAGTTAAAAGGTCATGAATGTCCTTACTCTTTGGCCGACCAAAGTGTGATTTCAAAAATTATTCTCAAGCTACAGCCTTTTGTTGCTTCACTTTACTGGTCTTTAGCATTTGAGCATCTATCTTTATAAAGTTTATGGCAAAATTGACTGACATTATGGATGCTCTCTTGAAAGGAGTCCCCCCCCACACACACACAGAGGGTGGGGATGGGGGACCTTGCAAGGATTTGTGAGGCATTTTTTATTGTTTTAAAAAATAAAAAGGATTCAAGTAGTGAAATCTAATACATCTTCCTCACATTCAGCAATATGCATGGCTTGTTGGATCACAATACAAACCAATGGAACTGGCAAAATCTGACTGGGCTGCAATTAAGAAGTCTCCTCCATGGGTCATTGACTCTTGGGGCATGGGTACGTTATTCTCAGTTATAAACTTATAATAAGGCTTTATGAATTTATGATGGCAATTTGAAATATTAGGTGGAATGGAACAAAGGAACATTCTGGTATTGTTTCAGTTTCTCTTGCTAGCTGATTCTGACATTTCATGTCCTCTTATTGTCTAGCCTAGTCAAATATGGTTGTATCATGGGGCACACAAGTTATATTATGAAACTTGTTCTTGTCTATACATCGGTGATTCCATAAAAAGAAACAAATGAATTTTATATGTGAAACTACATTAATTTCATTACTATCAAATATATAAAAGCTGATATTGAACCTTCACCAAACATCTTAAGTTTGTAAGAGTTGTTCCTTGACATTGTATCAAAGTTTCTATGATAAAGTGTTAATGAATTTGATCCTCCACCCCTGCTCTCATTCTTCTAAAAGTTGAATTTCAGCAGGGGCGATTGAGCCTGTACATTATCTATACTTCTGGCCAAAGGGCTCATTAGCAAGGAGGTATGTTAGTGATATAAAAACCAATCTTGAACCATCACCTAACAGCTTAAGCTGTTCGGGGAATTGGTCCTTTGTACTTGCTTATATAATGAAATGCAATTAGTTAAAACTCAAGTTCATTTATTCTTGGCGCTTGGTTATGTTTCTACGTGTTGTTTTGCTAAGAAGGGATCATAATATCAATTTTAAGTTCTTAAGGGAAGAAGGAAAAAACTATAAATAAAATATCTTATTCTTAAATCTACATTTGTATATTGTTGCTGATAGTTGGCTAATCTCCTTTCCAATCCTAGTTAGTAGGAAATTTGTAAGTATTTTGGAATTTATAGTTTACATATTTTGTTTATCCGTTTCTCTCACAAATGTTCTTTAAGAATATGTTCATATATTAGTAAAAAATTGTTACCTTTCTGTCCATGTGTTAGTAATATTGGTTCAAATTATGTAAACTTGCACAGATGTTGTTGGTTCACAGAATAGACCTCTCTAAATCAATAAAGTTCTTATTTTATAGGTTCTCTAATCTATGAGCTGTTCTCTGGTATGAAGTTGGGCAAAACAGAGGAGTTACGCAACACTGTCTCCATTCCCAAGGTCAGCCTGCTTAGGAATTTAATGTTGGTTTGTTTTTGTAGTTATTACTGCATAGAATAAGTGAGGTTTTACTCTGTTGGTTGCTTTTTATACCTCATTCTAATGAAAGATTCATTCTTCATCTTTATATGTCTTTTTTCTTTGCCTCACAGTCTCTGCTTCCAGATTACCAGCGGCTACTAAGTTCTGTGCCCTCTCGTAGATTAAATACATCAAAGCTTATAGAAAACAATGGTGAGTGCTTCTTGATATATTTTTAGTTATCATTTACAGAAACATTGTTAATTAGCATTGTTGTAGTTTTGCTGCTTTGTTTGAAGGATTCGGGTGTTTTGCAGTTTATCTTATAAGCTATATTAGGATCCAATATATTACTCTATAAGGCTACTTAAAATATTGGCTTGTTATATCTAGGTATTTTGGCTTCTTATTGGCTTTACTGCATTAGAATTGTCCTAAAATGTAGCATAGAACTGCATGAAAAATACATTGGTAATTAATGGCATTTTGACATTACAGAGTATTAGTTATAGCTAAACGTTTTTTGAGGTGGATGCTTAGCATTAGTTTTTGGAAAGAGGCTTCATGTTTAACTTAATGCGTTCAAGTTTTCTGGTTGATCAGGATGCAGTTACATCTGAAATGTGCACCATAGCTCTTATTTCCTGATTAGATTGTACACAAGAAAATCAAAGAAATTTGTTGCCTTTTCTTGAAAAGAGGACTAAGGGGGAGGGGCGGGGGGTATTTGCATACAGAGGTTATGGTTTATATGATAGAGCTTTGTATTGTGAACACATTCTATATTTCTATTGTAAATTGATCTTAGCTTTTTCAGATTTAGTACCTAGGAGGGAATTCTTCTGCTTCATGATCTGGTGAAAACATGCAAAAATAAAATCCACTTCAACAATCTATATCACATTCTAAATGTTTTTTTTTTTTTTAACTTATGATAGTTATCATTTGTTTTAGTCCTGATCCTGATATAAATCTCTGCAATCCTTTCCATGAATTTATTTTGAGTTTGTCAGTAATACATATGCAGAGTATTTTCAAAATAAGTTGGTAGACACGATACATTTCATGGAAATTCTTAGTTTGAAAGATAGTGTTGAGAAAGACACCTTCTTCCGCAAGCTTCCAAATTTGGCAGAGCAGCTTCCTCAGCAGATTGTGTTGAAAAAGGTAGGTCTCTTTGGAAGTTCTAATTTTAAACTTTAACATGATCAATATTTTATCCCAATTGATTATGTCGGAAAATTTTGGTTTTCACAGTTACTTCCTTTATTAGCTTCTGCACTTGAATTTGGTTCAGCTTCCGCCCCTGCTTTGACTGCATTGTTGAAAATGGGTCGGAGTCTTTCAGCTGAGGAGTTCCGTGTCAAGGTGTATAACAACTTCAATACCTTTATGATGCCCCTTTTCTTCTTTCTTCCATACAGTGTTTGGTTCTCTCTCTCTGACCAGGATTTCATCTCATGCTTGTATTGGATTTCACTATATAGGTGCTTCCAACAATTGTTAAACTTTTTGCATCCAATGACCGAGCTATTCGAGTTGGCCTTCTTCAACATATTGATCAGTTTGGGGAGTCATTATCACCGCAAGTTGTTGACGAGCAGGTATGTTGTCAGAATGTCAGGATAAGATTGTTTAATTTCTTCTCTTATTTTTTTCCCTTTGTGGTGCAATATATGGAGATTCATGTTGTCAACATGAATATTTTGCATTTATTGTGTATATATATGATCAGGTTTACCCTCATGTTGCAACTGGGTTCTCTGATACATCTGCTTTTCTAAGGGAACTTACTCTCAAGTCAATGCTAATTCTGGCTCCAAAGGTATGTCTATTTATTTTTATCTTAGAAAATATTTATCTCCTTTAGATTCTACTAATTTACTTAAAAATGAGAGATGTTATTGGTCTAATTAGAATTTCAGACTCATGAAATTTGTTGTGACAGTTATATTGCTAGTACCATTTTTATGGTATTTGCATGGTATGTATGGGCTGGGTACAAAATTTGTGTTTGTTAAATGCAGCACATTTAACATATGGCTTAAATTAGTTTCAGCACATGTATATATTACTAGGATTTGATTAACATTTATTGTGTAATATTACTGTAACATCTTGCCTTGTTAAGAAGAGGTCTGGATTGTGTCAGAGCTTGGGAATTAGCATCACAGAAGAGCTGCTATTGCTCTTAGATTTTTCAGCTTCTTGAGAAAACTCTTGAAAAAAAAGCGATAATTTTTTATTTCCAAAATTTAATCATTTCCAAACAATTGAACAAGTACTTATTCTAATACATATTGAAAAAGTCAAGGGGGTCTAGCTCAGTTGGTTGAGCAGGGTGCGTGAATTATTGTAAACTCCCTGGCACTGTGATTCCTACTAAAAAAGTTACATGTTGAAAAAGCAAGTAATATTACATATATAATACCAAATGGTCACTGAATTCTGATTGATTCTTAAAATTGTTTTTAGATATTTGATAAAAGAAGAAATCAATTGAGACACAAAATTACAGAGAATGGAGGATAAGGAATCCTCCTAAACAAAAGAACAAAACTGAAAAAGACCAAGAAAAAGAAGTTCAAAGAAGCAAAGCTACCCAATCCCTCAGGGCAGACCCAAGGCCCCCCCTGATTTTTTTCAAATCATTTTTTAGTATTAGGTAATTATTACTCAAAAATATTATTAGGTAATTATTTTGCTTAGAAAATTTAAATATGTAAATAATATTCTTTAAGTATTATTTATCATTTTATTTTTGATAAAATATTATATTCTTTTATAATATTTATTGTAGAAATAATTGTATTTTTTTGCTCTTTCTAGATAAAATATTTGAGTATCATTTTTAGAAGTTATAAATAATTGTAGTTTGTAATCAAATGATTTTATTAGCCTTTGCCAATGGGCCAAACTTTGCAAACACCGTAGATAATTGACAGCTTAAATTTTGAAACATATCAACAAACATGTAAGCATATAATTGCAAATTACAATAAATATGTTCTTTAGCAGTTAATGTTTTTATTTCTTAAAATGCTATTTGTCTCATAATTGCAGCTGTCTCAAAGGACCTTTTCAGGATCATTATTAAAGCATATGTCAAGGTTACAGGTACTGCTTCTACCATTAGACTTTAGACTATCTTTTAATACTTAAAATTTTCTGATAATCTGACTGCCAATTCTGAATCTTTTGATTGAAATGGGGCCATTATAAGTTTTTGGGGGGGACGTGGTGTGTGTGCTGGGGGCTGGGGCATGGGTCAGGCAAATAATAAAATAATCTTTCCTGGTTTTTCCTTTTCTAAAATTTATAAAAGCTGCAATTTATTTTGTAGGTTGATGAAGAACCAGCTATACGAACAAATACTACCATCTTATTGGGAAATATTGCAGGCCACTTAAATGAAGGGGTATGATCAAGTAATGTTTGCGAGTTCAAATAGTTTGCTATATTTTTATTTAATGTTGGTGGCATATATTCATTGGTTAATTAACTCTTCAAGCTATTTTTTCAGACAAGAAAAAGAGTGTTGATAAATGCATTTACAGTCCGTGCTTTACGTGATACCTTTCCACCTGCTAGAGGAGCAGGTATTGGAGTTACACCCATCTATCTATCACTCTTTTTCTTCAGTTTTGCAGTTGATGAATTATTCAAACTGTATTTTCTCACCATTTTAAATTTTGATTTACAGGCATTATGGCTTTATGTGCAACCAGTTCCTACTATGACGTCACAGAAATTGCAACTCGGATTCTTCCTAATGTTGTTGTACTCACAATTGATCCTGACAGGTTATATCCTGCTGTTGGCTTACTATTTCCTTATATTCACCTGCAATTTGTGGATAAGTTTGCTAGTAAATTGATTTCCCACTAACTAATATTTTTTAGTGGTTTAAATATATATATATATATATATATATATATATATATATATATATTAAAAATAGTCGTATTGCACTATTGCTTCTTAATTCCCTTATTATTTTAATGCTTTTAGTTTGACATTAGGCTCTTTAATAATGGATGTTCTTTTGTACAAGTGCTATGTGCTACTTTGGCTGTTTTGCCAATCCTAGTTTCTAAATAGAGATCTTTCTTGTTATTGTGCCTTTGGATTCTTTTTCTTGTTTTGAGACAGTGATTATATGTTATTCTTGTCATGATTCAATCAGTGATGTGCGATCTAAGGCATTTCAAGCTGTTGATCAATTTTTGCTGTTGGCGAAGCAACATTATGAAAAGGTATACTAGGAAATTCTTTTTGGCTGTTACTCAGATGCATAATATGGTTCTTAAATCAAGGTGTATATCCTTGAGAAGAAAATAATTTTAAGTTTAGATTTAATTTTTTTAAAACCCTACTTCTGATTTCATGTAAATCCACACCAATATATACACTCTCTTGGGTGAGGCTTAATGGCTATGTTTTGTTTGATAGAGAGGAATGGGATGGAATGAAATGATACCAGCTTCCATTATTTGGATTGTTTAAAATAAGATGGAGTGGAATGGAATTGATGTAATGTGTTCCATTTCATTTGATCTGATACCCTTTTTTTCTTCCCTTCCAATTCTCCAATTTATTTTATTCCAATCTACTAACCATTAGATATTCAAAAGCATATTCTCTCTTAAAGAATAACAAGTCATTCTTAACTTTTTTTGGATTCGAAATTGAAATTATTTTGAATTAATAACTAGAATTTTAAACTTCTGTATGATTTTAAGCGGGCAAGCCTTGGCGCAATGGTAAGGTTGTTTCCTTGCGATCTAAAGGTTATGAGTTCAAATCGTGGAAACAGCTTCTCTCTGCTTACAGGGGGCAAGGCTGTGTACTTCTACCCTCACCACATCTTTTTTAGATTTTACCTAAATTATTTATGCATATCTCCCTTGCAATTTTAAACATTTTCTCTTTTAATTTAGATTTTTTAGATTCTACCTAAATCTAGAAATAGTTGTGGAACAAAATACTTGCTAGTTTTTGCTTTACCTTTACATAATAATAATGCTCCTTGTTAGTTTTTTAGAAGGAAATTTTATTGTTTAAAGAAAGCGTAATTATTCCACTTATTTTGCGGGTTATCCCCTATGGCCTTCTTCTCATTATATAAACTGACAAAATCTAGGATGGTTGCCATGGGCATACAGCTGAAGGTACATACTTACCTAATGTATGTACAGACTGGGTAATCTTTTGCTTATGCACTGCCATGGTCCTGATTGTAGTACTAAAAATATTTGCAAACATTATCTGTATCAGACAATTATGAGAATAACCTAATATTAAAAGTTTCTACCTAAGTAGTTTGGTGTTGCACCAAATTAAAAGGACCCATCTTATGTGGCAGGCCAGTTTTTGAAGTTTTGTAGATCAATTGTAAGTTTAAATAATTGTCTTAATGGTGACAAATTGTTGCCCCCTTTAATGTTGAATTGTAATACTGATGTTCATGCTCTTATCTAGACAAATACAGCAGAGGCTACTGAGGGTACAGGCATGGGAAATCCTGGAAATGCTGGTTTACTTGGGTAAGTCATTCCAAACTTTTGCAGGGTGTTCACATGTTAAACAGTAAAGAGAGAATAGGTAGTCAGTATGAGATTTTCGATATTAATTAATTTAGATTACATTATTTAAGATGAAGTTCCCCTTTCTGTTCTGAGTTAGTGTCAATTAAAAATACATGGAATGAAAGCTAATTCTTGATTTCTTGTCTACCTATATAGAATATTCGTTGTAACAATAATAGCTAAAAACTTGATTTAGGTGCCACATATAAGTGGAGAACAGGCATTGCTGAGGGTTACAGAGTGAGAGTCGATAGTAATGATCAGAAGCTTGCAGTTACAACTACCTATTGATAGTATAATTAGAAGTATATGTGCATGCATGCATGAATGCAATTATACATATTATATGTCTTTGATATGAGAGAAATCCTTGCAACACACTCTAATTTTCTCTTTCCAACACTTATTGGGTGAAATTCATGTGGGTCCCGCTAATTATATAGGCCTCCTTCCTTATTTGGTGGGTCCCATTCTTAAATTAGTGGGACCCATATGAATTCAAACTAATAGGAGAGAGTGCGTTGCTAACACTCCTCTTGATATGATGGTATAATAATAGTATACGGCATCAGAAATTGTCTTTGGTTTGGGACTTTGGGAGGGTTGTGTATAGATTACAAGTTTACTATATATGAACTAGTTCAATGATGCTATCTTTTGTTATGCCACTCTAGTAAAGGTACTTAATCAGTTGCAAAAAATAAGAACCTGGCAGTAGTTGTCTTGTCTAAACAGTCTTCTTTAATTGCACTTGTGCTACTGAGCAGTTTCTTCACATTATGTATTCTGACTTAACTCTATTCACTGTGTAGATGGGCTATGAGCTCCTTGACTGTGAAGGGTAAACCTTCTGATCATGCTCCAGTTGCTTCTGTCAGGTCTAGTGCACTTACTCCAACATCTTCTAATGCCAGCCCAGGTATGCCAAATGATCAGTCACTTAGCTATTTTAAATATGATTTTATTGTTGTGTATTCCTATGAATATGGGATTAAATCTTCCCCTCCCCATTTTGGCCTGCTAAGCTTCAAGCACTTGATTAATTATTTTCGTAACTCAATACCTAAAAAGTGTAGCATGAGTTCAACCACCCAATTAATCTTTACAATTTAACTCGTGTTTATTTCACTTCTTTTTTGTGTATTCTAGCTGTAGATACTCCTTCAACAGCACCTGTTCGTGTAAGCTCCACACCAGATTTTGCTGAACACCCTGTCCCTACATCCCCAACGTCAACAGATGGCTGGGGGGAACTAGAGAATGGACTCGACGAGGAGCGTGAAAATGACAAGGATGGGTGGGACGATCTGGAACCACTTGAAGAAATAAAACCAGCTCCAGCTCTTGCAAACATTCAAGCAGCTCAAAGGAGGCCAGTTTCTCAACCTGTTTCGCAGCTAAAACAAGGTATTAATTATTCAACTATTAGTATTTTGGAGGGGATTTTCTCATTTCCTTGTCTGCTTGTTACTATTTAAAATTTTCCGATGTCAGATTGGAAGTTATTAATCCATGTACTGGCATTATAAAATACTTATATGTCCATGCCTATGATTAATGACAAAATCCTCACAAAGTGATTGATGCAAGTGTATGAATTACTAGTTCGGGTATGCAACTAATGATTGAATTTGGTGTTTAATGAATTAGTATACTCACCTTTCTCTAAGGCATGAATTTTGATCCTTTGTTGTACGCTAGGATGGTATTAATTTGGTAATTATTACCGAAAAAATTAGTTTATGTTTTGGAGATGCTGGCCATTTTATTTAGCTTTTGATCTGTGCTTGAAACGTGAAAGCTTACAATCCCTAAATGCAAAAGGAATATTCCCAACCCCATTACTTATTTAAATTCATTTACTTGGTGAATTTTATGTTCTCGTGTACTAATTGGAAAGGTTTTCTTTTCTTTTTTAATTTTAGCCTCAAGTTTGCCATCCAAAAGTACACCAAAGTTGAGCAAGGATGAAGATGGTGATTTGTGGGGTTCCATAGCAGCTCCTGCTCCAAAAACATCAAAACCTTTAAATTTGAAATCAACTGTAACTGATGATGATGATCCTTGGGCTTCCATTGCTGCTCCTGCACCCACTACTAAGGCCAAGCCCTTATCAGCTGGCAGAGGACGGGGTGCTAAACCTGCTGCTCCAACAAAGTTAGGTGCTCAGCGGATAAACCGAACAACTTCATCTGGGATGTAAACGGAATCGCCACTTGCCAGAGAACGAAAGGAACAAGGAAATATTGAATCTGTAAGTTGCCTTTTTATTCTGGTGGCTGGTGATCATGTTAAATTACATTTTTCCTTTCTATTAGCATAATTGGGTTTGTAAATTCTTTTAAGTGTCATTTTTATTTCAAGGGAAATCTTAAGGGCAGCAATAGTTGAATTATTCCAGGGCAACAAGGCTATGGGGTAATTAGTTTCATATTGTTATAGGAAAGTTTTTTGTCGAATTATTTCCTTAAATCTATTCTATACTCAATGGTTCTAGTACTGTACACTTGCTTGTGTATTTAGTGGTGCAGTAATTAAGCATATAAACGTCAACTGACTACTGAGAGCTTCTTAAAGGCAAGAACAACATCTTATAACCCTGGTTTATTTTGATTATTGTGAATAATAAATAACTAATTGCTATTGGTCACATTGTAAGACGAATTGCAATAACAAAAAGATTTCATTTTTTATGTATTCCGATCTAGCTGGTGAAGTGAAAACCCATATGGATGATGATGACACAGTGGAAGTTTCCATGACACGAAAAGGGATTGAGATCATTCTCACATGTAATATAAGCATGGTATTCAAAATTGGACTGGATTGATCAGTTAGATCAGGAACTAGTTAAATCATTGATAAGGACAATTCAGAAAACTAGTGAAATAAAAAATCAATAAAAAAAATTGCTTGAACCAATCTAGAATTTGTCAAAAGCATTCAAACTTGATGATAATGGAAGGCAAAAAATTGACATGAATTGGTTTTTAAATATTATTTTTTTTCTTAAATTTTTAGCGTAATATATTTTTAAATTAATGAAGGTTCAAATATGATATTTATATATAAAATGTTATTACTTAGCTATTTATTATGGATTTTTATTTTATAAAACATTTAATATGGCTTTTTATATTAATTTAAAATTGTTATTTTTTTATAATTTTAATATTAGTTTATATTTAATATATTATTAAATTTTAAATATTTTTATCGTTTCAACTTTAGTCTACTCATTATTTAATTAATGAACCATAAATTAATATCTTTGTTGGTTTAATTACTGATTTAATTTTAAAAACATTGATTATAAGTTTAATGTGTTTGATCCTTTTTTACAAAATAATGTCGGCAAGAAAAAAAAAAGCTATAGGGAAGAAAAAGTGTTACATTTTTCTTAAAATATATTAAATTTACATTATTCACAGGTGTTGACGGCCTATATTTATTTATTCAATATAAAAATATTAGACAATAAATTGCATGATTATTAAAAACAACATTACTAAAAGAATAAATATATTTTTGTATTATAAATCTATTATTTAGGTACAGACAACTCACTTTGTTTACTTTCTCCAGCTTTTAATGTTTTATTATTTATTTTTCTTTTTATCATGCATTACTCTTGCAGATTAGCTAAAAAATGTTTTATCATCTCAAATTACTCTATTTTTTCTATTTTTAAATTTATCTTCAACAACTAATTTAGTTGGTATACTGCAGAAGTCAAATTTAACACACAAATTTTATAATTATAATTATTCATCATAAAAATTATTCATATCATATAATTAATAAAACTTCATAAGTTTATTTATAGAAGAATATTAAATATATCTAAATATAATAAGTCAACCTAATAAAATAAAATAATTAAAAAATTCATTAACAATTTTCTGGTTTAATATATTCAAAACATGATAAATGTGGTCAAGATTATGAGATATATTAAAACTAAACTAAGCAAGACATAAATGAATTTAAATTAATAAGAAATAAAGAATTTAAATTAATATATAAGTTACAGAGATAAAGATAATTGAAAAGATAAGGATAATTTATCAAAAAAAAAAATCCCTGTGAAATAAAAAATGAAAGAGGCAAATAAATTTAAATCAAAAGATAAAAGAGGAAAAAGAGAAATCTTACGAGAATTTTTTAAATGAAAAATATTTGTCCGAGGGAGAGGATAGTTAAAAGAAGTAAAAATTAAACACGAAATTCAACATGAGAGAAAGTAAATATTATACTATATAATTATTCTATGTTTTTTTTATAATGATATTGTTTGTGCGAAATATTGAAGATTTAACTTATTATTAATTTTTATTGAAAAAGCTAATTGATTATTTTTAGTCAAGTTTCTCTTTTTAATCATATTCTTTTCTCCTAAGATTAAGACTTGAATCTGAATTACTTTAAATATTTTAGTTTAATTTCATTCAAATCAACAAAACGTTGATAATTATTCAAATTCATTGATACAAATATTATTTTTTTTTAAGAAAATGATGATAATTAAAATATCTAATATTATAATTTAAATTATTCGTTATAAATTAATAATAAAAAACCTAATAACCACAAAAAATTAATTTTAAATTCATTAATCTAGAGGGAGAAGGAAACCTGTAGTGTATATTAGTCTTCAATATTTATCTTTTTAATGACGTTAACTTTAAAATTTAGATGGATAGTTTTGAATTGTTCTAAATGAATAAAGGATCAAATAAATTTATAAAAAATAAAACATCAAATTGAAAAAAAAAAATTAAGATAAAGTACTACAAAAGTTTCATAAAAAAAAGGACTACAAAAGTCATTTATTTATTATGATTTTGAATTTTGATATAATTTATAATTATTTATTTATTATAAATTTTAATTATATAAACACAAATATTTATAATACATTAACTAAAATATTAATCTATTTTATATTAAGAAATATTACCATTTAATTTTTTATTTTATTTTTACAGTTATAATAAGGGGAAATGTAAAACTAAAAGGATATTTATGTTTGAGATAAAAAAGAAATAAAAAAGTTGTCATAAATAAAAGAAAAGAAAAAGGAGGAGGCAACTCCCGTCGATGGAACAAATCTGAAGCTGAAGTGCAGAGTAGGATACTTCTTTCAAATTTATGTAATTGGGAACCCTAAATCCCCAAAGCCTTTGACTTTATTCAATCATTCGACATGAGTATGACCCAATTCGCCATGGTATGCTTCTTCAACTCTCTCTCTCTCTCTCTCTATCAGCATACGTGAATTATGTCCTCACGTATTCCAATTTTTTGCTGTCTTGCGCTTCCTCTTTCTGGGTATTATGTTTTTCTAGGTTGTAGCGAATTACGTTGTTAAACCTCGAAGTTAATTTTTTTTAGAACCCTTGGACATGTTTTAGCACCAAGCTTGTTCCTTTTTCTTTTCTCATGTTAATTGAAGGAATTTTTTTATTTTTTTTAGGAAATTTGCTTCTGTGATTGGTGTCAATTTAATATCGTGATTGTCTGATGATTTTGCTTTAACTTAGTGTTATTTGAACTGGCATGGCACTAAGGAGCATCTCTTTAGAAGGACTTGCCTTGCTGTGTTTAAAATTTTAACTGGGTCTCAGTACTGACTGATGCTTTTGTATTTCAGGTTGAGGAATTGGCTTTTCTTGTCAAGGACAATCTTCCTTGCAAGCATCTAGTTCTCACAATGGAAGAATCCCTTGTTAACTTTCTTCAGGATGATGACACTAGGTAACATTTATGAGATAGTTTGAGTGGTGTTTAACTTGAGTATTAGTCCAAGGTTTTAGTATCACAGTTCGCTTATTAATTTAAAAACCGTATAGGGCATTTCTTACTTTCATGGAATATAAATATTGTCTTAAGGACTTAATGTATATTGATCAATGTGTAAAGGGGGGATTCTGGAGAATGGCTCCAAGTTTCGTTGGTCATTTAGTTTTTGTGGCAGTTGAGCATATGCATGTTGTGTTAAATAGTTGTTTTACATTAGTTGGATTTTTTTTTTCTGTGGTAGGATGGTATCATATAATTATAATATGCTTCTTAATATCTGTTTTTATTGACTATAGTTCAGATGGGATCTTGGAATTGGAGCCAATGAACTCTTACAACCGTCTTCTATTGCATCGCCTTGCTGAGATATTTGGGTATTTTTCTCATGACTTTTGTTTGTCAATTTTAAAGTTCCTGGTTTCATTTTGAATGTGTTTAATGTTCTTTTATTTGATGGTTTTATAACTGGTGCCAGGTTTGCACATGAATCTGTTGGCGAAGGAGATGATCGCCATTTGATTCTGGAAAGATGTCCAGATACATCCATGTAAATGAACTTCCCTCTTTTATCTCTCCTGGCTCTTTTTATCTCAAGCATCATTTGGATTACTTTATTTTATTAATATATCAGTAATTATTGCAAGGTTTCTTTTGCGAAATAACCTTTATGTTGGATGGATTGCAGACCTCCAGTCCTTGTTAGTGATATCCTATGGAAGTATGATGATGAACCTCAATCTTTGGTTACATCCCACCAAATATTAAGGAGAAGTGAATCCTCTCCAGGTAATGCATGCTACTGATTCTTCTCTCAGTCAGTTACCATAGCACATCATGTACAATATTGATCCCACCTACCTTTAGAATCTACCATTATAAAAGACATAACATATAATGCATGAAGTGAATGAGATTTACTGTTTACTATTTTATTTAAAACTTGGGAATACTGTGGGAAATTTTTTGTATGCTAAAATTAGTTTATTTTTATATAATTAATTATTTTATTGTATACAATGAACTTCTCATATGGAAAATAGTAATTTTCTTAATGACTTCTTACCATTACATAGACTGACTGTCTTTTTCTATGATGTAGATTCTTGTTCTGTTTTGTGGGCCTTAATTTATGTGCTGCATCTTTTAGTCTTGCAGAAAAACACAGCATCCCTTTCACAGTCACTGGAGGAGAGAAAAGCAGCTTATTTAATTGCTCGTGAGCGAATTTTCTCTATGAAGTTGGAAGAGGTAAAAGAGCCTGGTGAACAAAAGCCACGGAGTGTGCCTGTGGTCGCCCGCAGAATGATTGCCCATGCCCTAGGTCAAAGAATCCATACAAAGAATCAGAATGACTTGGCTAGTGATAGTATGAAGGATGGAGTCCTCACAGATGAATTGAATGCTCAAGATAAGAATAGGGAGGAGTCCACTCTCAAGAAAGTTTCTGAAGAGTCTTCACACCTAAGAGGGAATTCAAACAACAGCATAAGAAACACTAGCAGTTCTAATGCAGCCTCACTTAATAAAAGGAATGATCAAACAACAGTTGACAAAGATTTGCCACAATTCTCTCAAGAAAGAAAACAAGGGCTTAGTGTAAGTAAAGACTACATGAAAAAGGAGCACTTGGGAGCTGCAAAGAGAATGCTGGCTCATGCTTTAGGAGTGCATTCTGGGAAGGATAGTTCTGTTCCTAGAAGTAGAAGTGGAGAAATAAAGAAGAATTAGATGAAAATGTTGTGAAATATTTAAAAGCAGAATGGTATTCTGTGGCCCCAAATGGACCTGGATAGGTGCTCCGCCCAGTTTCAATCAAAAGCACGAAGATGAGTAACGAGCATGCTTTACTCAGGAGATTCATGCGAAAGACTATCGTGGTATAATGTTGGTTGCTTAGTTCTCTGATTGTGCTGTAGTAAATTCCCTAGCAGTCAAGTGAAAGGGAATTCTTGAAAAAAACTATCCAGAATCAAGTTTGACCTGATTTGGAGTGAACAGGTTATGGTGTTTTGGCCCCTCATCTATATGTTGTTGTAAGACATGTAGTTCCAGTTTCATTCTACTGTGTTTAGTTTATTCTGTCAACGTGATGGTTTTTGTTATGGCTGTTCCCAGGGGATGATTTCCGCTGTCATGGAGGGTGTTATGTATATAATATGTAAAATCACAAATTTCTTGTGTCATGTTTAGAAATTCCAAATTTCTTCCTCCCTCGTTTCCCTTCTATGGTTACAATTGTGTCATTTGTTACAGAAATTAAGGTGTCATCAGCTAGTGATGTTAGATTTGAGAAAATATTAAAAGTTGTTTTTGCTGTTTTCTATACAAACTTTGGAAAATAGGAAATAAAGTTAGAATAAGGTGATATTTTTGTAATTTAATAGTGTAAAGATAAAAACAGAAAATGTTCTCAAATGAAACGATTCTATGTTTTTTGTCTGGATGTGAAAAGAGTATCAAAATCTTTATACATCGTTTTAGAGGATAGAATAGGAAGGAAAGAAAGCTAGAGGGGCAGGAAAAAAAATAATTCATGCTTTTTGTTTGTCGTTTGGTACGCTGTAACAAGGGAGGAAAGCACAAAATGTTTGTGGTGCTCACTCCCTTTTCAAATTTCCATAATTAATCTAGGTTAAATTAGATTTTGTTATTTTATAGAATCATTGATGACCTTGTTTGCATAATTAGCCGATTAAAGTATAAGAATAGGAGACTGATTTTTTTGGAGAGAAAAACTTAATTTCTAAAAATGAAAAGGAAATACACAATCTACTTTTTTTTAATACTATTATATTTAGAATTTAATAGTCATATAATTATTAATAAAAACAATTATCTCTTTAATGAACACATTTTTTATTCCTAAGTTATCTTTTAATATATATAATTTTTTAAATTTTTTTCATAAACCTTTAAAATATAATTATTGTCATTACTTTTTCAACTACGTTTTCTTTTTTAAAATAAAGATAGAAACACAAAATATTTTTCTTTCAACTAATTATTATAAAAATCATCAAAATTGCCATACATAAAAATATATAAAAAGTTACAATCACATGACAATATAAAATCTATTTTATATTATTTAAAATAAAGGTCTCGCAAAATAATTCAAAATGCTCATCACTAGTTGAGTATTGAATGTTTCCATTTGACCCTGATGAAGTGAGTACATGGGCTATTTTTAATTTCAGGTAAAATAAAAAAATACCAAAATATATTTAAATTTTAAAAAAATTATACATGCATAATTTTTAAAAAAATTAATATAAACGCAAAAGAATTAAAAAAAGATACTTACTTAAAGGGGAAAATATACAAAGAAATTTAACCACTCAATAAAGTCTGATGTAATAATACTATATAAGGTGAATTTTACACTAGCATTGTGTGGTTTGTAATACAAGTCCCTACTAGCTCAATGTATTCTGCAACCCGTTAGGATTATTCAGGAACTGCTGCAACTTGCAACATCAGCTGAGTATTTAAGAATAGTAAAAAACAGAGAGGAGCCATGGCCAACATAAACATGCTTGATCAACATTGTCCATCACATCTCAATGTCTTCAAGATCAGGGAGAGGAAACCGAAGAATCGCAGCAATGCCACTTATCTGGGCTAGTTCTGTCCATCAATATAAAATTGGCAAAAAATTCAATTAAAAACAAAAAAAATTAGAACATAAATGTTTGTGAATAAATTTCATTCACTTCCATGAAGCAGCTCTAATAACAAGGAGGAAGAAAAACATAATGTTTTAATTTATTTCCCATCTTATTACTTATACTTTCTTTCAATAATTGTTCACCATTCTTAGTTTCAAGGATTTCTAGGATTAGTAAATATCCCACACTACACCCACCCCCCAAAACAGTAAACAATAATGAAAGCAATAAAACTCACGTTCTCCAGAGACATGCATGGACGAAAATACATGGACAGAGCCTCCTGAATCCTTAACAGAGTTGACCAAGTTAACATACTTTTTTCTTGTTGCTATATCTGAATTCCTATAACCAAAAGCAAGTAGTGAAGTCACAACTCTATCACAACATCAAAAGGAGCATTTTCAGGATTACAACCCAAATCCCAAGCTAACAAATAGGCTGGTAAAGAAAACGCAAATATAAAGTTCAGTTACATGATGCTATACTGGCTCAAAAGTCAACCAAATATATTTCTATAAAAACAAAATTGTCTGAAGTAAACAGTAGTTTACAAAGAAGTTTAATCTAAATTCTATACCATTTCGAAGGATGGAAAGTGATAGATAAGACATTGTTGAATTAAACAAAAAAGCAGGATACATGACTGTCAAAATGAGTGTGAATCAGATAGAATAATCCAGCATGCCATCTTTGATTCATAATATTTTAGGGCTATATCATACAAACCTGAAAAGCTCATCCGTAATGAGAAGCGTTTGTACAGCTAGTCGTTCATTGGCAACCTCAACATGTTTCATTCCATAACAAGCACGTGATGGATCCTGTTCCACACCAAAGATATTTAATCAGGATTTCCTAGATTTCTGAAAATGCAAAATTTAGGTAAGCCATTTTCAAAGCATTTGTCATGACAAAAATTTAAGGGAGAAACTGAGCACTCCTTTTATGCTAAGTTGATACTTCCTTTGGATTTTGATTCTCACTCTAAATTACATTTTTAATACCTGATAACACTCTAAATTACATTTTTAATACTTGATTGTTCACAAGGGAGGAGAATGAGGGTTTCCCATGATAAATCCTCTGCAAGATCATTTTTTAGCTTATCCAGCATCCACCCAGTTACATTCATAACTCTTGGTTGTACTCAACAAATATCAATCTAATATTATGTAACATGCATAATAAGTGGTTTCTCCAATAATGAACAGCACAATAGACATCGTGAAATTAAACAATTTTTAGGACAAGGAGTAAAAACATAATTCTGTATTATCTTGAGTTGGTTTCATTTCTCTATTCTTTTAAGAATACCAAGTTGGGTCCTTCTACTCATATTCAATATAACATGTTGAGCCAAATCTTTAGGAAAAAACTACTTTATTTGGATTGGAAAATGGCAGTTTTATGGAATTGTGTTACTCTCAAATCCATAGTCAATCTTATTTCTGATAATATCCATTGACAATTAAATCCAATTTTTCCCAATACTCTCATATCCATAATGGTGTGAAGAAAAGACGACCTGATTTTATATATATATGTCATGTCATATCCTACCTTACATGTATCCTAAATTACTGATTATTAATTTTAAAAAATAAAGTTGTATTCTTATTATATCTGTATATCATGGACCTAAGCAATTATATTCTACAATCAAAGTAAACAATTACAAGAGCTTGAAGCAGCTCTCCCATGCTGGGAAGGGAAAATGTTAGCACCATATTGTTTTGAGATAATTTTTTCCTTCAATAAAAAAAATATGTAATTTGATTTTAAACAATAAAGAAAAAAGATTAGAACGAAAAACAAAAGGATATTCTATAGAAGATGTACATCTCTTATGTAGCTTCAATAAACTAAGCATCTAACTAGAAGTCATTATACCAATTCATCATGCAACTGACTAAAAGTCTAAAAGATCAACACTCTTCTTTAGACATATGACTATGAGCAAATAGAAGTTATACAAGAACTTATTGATCCACCTAAATTTATTGTCTCCAATCGTATCAAATTCTTAAAGTCACAAATTCCCAAAGGAATTTAAAATAGTGGAACGACATTCCAACCATAAAAATAGGCAAGGCAAGGTAAACAAAATGATTTCAAAAATAGAACCTGACATTTGAAAGCATGTCGTAGAAATCCTTCATAACTCGAACCTGAAGGAAAACAAAGAATAAAGCTAATTCCAGGCTCAATAGTCAATAGAAGATAAGTAAGCAAAATATGGAAATTATTCAGCATATTCAGTAGGGGCTGCAGGGCCAAATGGAAAAGTAAAAAATGTGTACTGCTTTGGTTTTGAATGTACCTCTTGTGCTGCTTTAGTATCTTTTATCAAACTCATGACATTTGGAGCATCCAAAACCTCCTTTAAACTATGCCTACAGATAATAAATAATAATGCTGAAGGGATAAGATAAATCAGATACTGCAGTACCCGCAAGCAATTGAACTACAAAGTTAATCCTAAAAACAACAGTGTGTTGATATATGTTTGCTTCCGTGTTTGTTTGTTAGTTTTTTTTTTTTTCTCATTCTAAATAAATGGATGTCTTTGACAGGAAGGCACATGAGACTTCACATTCACTTAAAACCCATGTACATGGAGCAAATACAATGCTAAAACATATTCTAGTCACCAGCTTCAAACAATATGGGTACAACTTTGTTAAATCAAGTGTTAAAGGCAGGAACAGCATAAAACTAAAAAACTAAAACTACGTACCCCATTGCCCGGAGGCTCCACGCTATGCGCAGGTAAGGGGGAGGGAAATTGTACGCAGCCTTACCCTTGCATATGCAAAGAGGTTGTTTCCGAATTCGAACCCATGATCAACAAGTCACCAAGACACAACTTTATCACTGTGTCAGGGCTCGCCCTCAGCATAGAAAGGCAGGCACAGCATATCAGAAAAATTATGCTAGTGTCAATTCTAATTATCTAACAGAGCTTTTGTAAAGTCCTAGAACTTGCAAATAAAGAAAGCAATCATACTTGTATCCTGAACTTGTATGGACAAGAATGATGCGGGATTTGTTTTCAATAATAGGTCGCAACTCTCTTCGTTCTGCTTCCAAAAATAAGTGACGGTGAAACTGATCCTGAAACAGAAACAAAGGTTTAAAATATAAGCATTATAAACATCTCTATACCAAAATCCTGTCTGCACTTACGTACGTACAAAAATTAAAGATAAATGATTTTTATTATTAATATATAATAATACATACATGCAGACACACTCACACTTGTATCAAATTTGTAAATATTCACCACGAATAAGCCCAAATAACACAAACAGGGAATAATTACTTACCTTTGTAAATCCTGGACTTGCAATTACAGCACAACGAACCACGTTGAAATCTATATGTTTCAAGAAAGCCTGAAAAGATTGGTAGAATCCAGTCTATTTGTAAATGCCCCTTTTATGCTTTTGTTTGATAAAAGTACAAATATAATATTCTTAAAGATAAGAAAGAAAGACTACAGTAAAGATCACGATATGTCTTCTAAAGAAAGGAGCAAAGAAACATAGAAAAGACAATTTCATTTATACAATAAGGACATATTTGATGCACAGGCATCCTCATCCAGGAATCTAATATTACTGGACATATTGGATTCTTCAGCAAGATGCCAATATTTGGTACATGGGTATGATATTACCATGGGCATCTCATGTTACCATGGGTATGGAAGTGGCTGTAAGGCAGTTAATAAAGAACCATAATTTCAAAGCTAACATATATAACATAACACAAATTAGGTTATAGAGATTTGAGGGGTATTTCAATTTGCAGTATATCATTAGCATTTATTTCATAAATTTCATAAACACCCTCTATTGAAAAAGAAGTTTTATAAATCAGAGTAAATCCTTTTCAATTTTTTATATGGAATATGTATCAGTAATGAGAATAAATGCTAAAGATAAGAAATCAAAGTCCTTGGGCTGAATTTACCTGCAAAACATTCTGAAAGAACTTATCCAAAGCCTACAAAAGGGAGGAGCCTTTAGATTTGTATCACTCAAATTATTGAATTCATTCACTGATATCTTACAATAGAGAGAGATCATACTTTCTCATAACCAGCAATTCCAGGCCCATGTTTGCGAGGAATTGATGTTTCTATCCGCGAACGAGTAACAGTCATACTGTTTTATTGGACAAAAATAAGACAAATCAATTCATTGCAATGACACAATTACATGCCCAAAGTTAACTAGAATATCAACAAGAAGATCATGTATTTAATTTCCATTGTTTGTGTTTACCCACAGAAACCAACCAAATATGACCTAACACCAACCATTTTTAATAGTAGAGAGGGCTGAGCAAATTATCTTATGCATAAAATGCTATTTATAATATATAAATGAAGCATATTAAAGTGAAAGTTAACCTTCTACCAACAAGGAGGATATGGGCTAATCCTTCTTGCATCAACACCACGGCTAGATCAGCACTTGCACCAGGATCTGCAAATGTGCATGGAATTTTTATTCACCATTTTGACTACAAAAATTTACACCAAATGATCAGATGAGGAATATTAATTCCATTTTTTGCTTGATAAATTAGACTATGATTCTAGATGAAGCATTTATTTCATTCTTTCCACCATTTTTGGTGTAAACTGCCTGCTTAAATGTGTGCAGGATTTAAGACATCACATAAAGTAGAAATTCAACAATTTGATCAATTGATCATAGGTACATTTCTCAGATCTAGTGTCAGGAAAAATGAATATGCAAGCTAAAACTTGTCCTGTTAAAGAAATATCTTCATTCTTCAAATTAGCAGATTTTGTAATTTCCATGCACACAGATTACACTACTCAAATTCCCATAAGAATAAATGTCTATAAAAAAAATTGGGAGATTCGTATAACTGATAAGGTACCAGAGGCCTGCTGTAGTACCTCCAAAGCCAAAGAATCCCAAACATCCTACAAAAGGCAAAATGTAATCTTCAGTAATCATGGTTCTTCACAAGAGTATATAAAAAGGAAGTAAGAAACTATCACAATGCAATTTTCTTAAATATTCTCCTTGGCTCCTCCCCAATTTCTTTTGTTACATTCATAACTCGAACCATAATGGCACAATGATACATGCAAGCAAAAGGCCTAGCTTGTATGCAAGGGAAGCACATATTTAACAACACAAAAAGGAACAGCAAGTCAGTAACAGGAATCATAATGATTTAAGAGAAACACCTTTCTGAGCACAAAAGGCCGCTGCAGTTCGAGTTCTAAAGTATGAAATGCTCCAATCTGCAGTGAGTCACAAAGATGAGAAGTTAAGTTTAGCAGTAAACAGTTTGGAGTTAAAAAGCACGATGACAGTTGCAGTTTCAGTTAAGTACCTTGACATATTCATTTTCCAAAATGTTCTTTCCACGGACACGCAAAATAGAACCTTCTTTATCATAATCAGAAAGCTAGTATAAAAACAAAATCACGATGAGACAAAAACTGACAAAACTAATAGAAATCCTATTGAAGTGGCATAAAAAAAAAAAAAAAAAAAACCTCTTCGACTTTAATTTCCAATTTGAGCTTGACGCGTTCTGCTTCCCGTCCGCCATTAGAAGCTTCTCTTACAACCTTCCTGTTACAATGAAAAATTGAAAATTGAAAAATGAGATTAAAGGATGGAAGGAAGCGAGAATTGAGAGAAAGAGTACCTGACAGTAACGGCCATGACAGAGTCTCCGGGAGATATCAAGTTATACGCAAACCAGAGATCATCAGAATCCACTGCCACCATCTGCATGCCATAATCGTAAGCAACAAAGCTAACGGAAAAATTAAACGAATCAAAGTATATAGAATCGGAATTGCACCTTAACGCTACCAGGTCCATTAGGTACGAGGTCTCTCCGAACGATCTTCATGGCTATTGATTTCACTTAGTTTTCCCTTGGGTTCTCTCTCTCTCTCTCTCTCTCTCTCTCTCTCTCTCTCTCTCTTATTCAAACGCTTGAAATTACGGCCGTGCAGTACAGCAAGCACCCGCACGTCACTGCCTCACTGTCACCACACGACAGCTTTCGCAGGCCCAATCCTTTTGCAAGTAAATAACTGCCCGTGGCCCAAGATAGAAAAACCAATAATTATAATTGTTTTTCCTATATATTTTTCTTTATTTCGAATCAAATTAAATTTTAACAATCTCACGTTAATTTGGTGGTTAATTATATAAAAAAAAGATTATTATCTTATTTATTCTCAAAATTTTGTCCAGCCAAAAAAGGTTGTGTTAATAGAAATAAATTAAAAATAAAATAATAACTCTGTAAGTAAAAAGTAAAAAAAAACTAATAAACATACTTTTTTTATATGTTTAGTTTGTAATTTAAAAAAGAATTAAAATAAAAACATTGGTTCTCAAATCTGAAGAAAACATACTCAAGTATATTTCACATCAATCTCATAATGCGAATTTATTTTGATCCAGTGACTTAAAAATAATTTAATCTATTTACTTTGTTAATTAGTGGTGCATTTCAAAATTAAAAAAAAGAAAAAGAAAAAGAAAACATTAATTTTAGAGAAACTAAAACCAAAAACATATTTTACTCTATTAATAATCACACCAACATGGATTAACTGATTAAGAACCTTAAACATCAGTGTTTTTTTTCTATTAGATGATTAATGCTTGCGTAAATCTTAATGCATGTTTGAATGCTGCATGCAAGAGAAACCGAGGTGGCATTCTCCTTACCCTGCAGCTGTCAACTCATCCCTCTCTTTCTAGCACGTGTCATCAACAATCAGATGCGAATGATGAACCAGACACTCCTTCATATTACCAAAATTAATCACTGAATTTAGCATTGCCAAAGAGAAGGTGAAGCCGGTGGCATATTAGCTCTTAGAGGTTAGAAGTTAGAAGTTTATTTATCTTCATTTGGTTCAGGTAAAACTCCGATTCACCTTCTTTTTCAGTTATCTTCCCTCTCTTCCTGGATTTCATTATATAAGACAATTTTCACTCTTTAGTCTATTCACTTTGCTAATTATTAATGCTTTTGTAAGAGTCAAGGCATATTACAACTTTTGTTTCAACTTTCAATGACATTGCTGTATATTATAGGATGGAATTGGAAGAAACAGAAGATGAAGAATGGTATACTAGTAGTAGTAAATACTCGTTCAAAAATAATGCTAGAAATGGTTGCAAGGTGAAGGGGTGGGTGCTCAAAAGGGGACTCTGTCTGGGAAGGAAGATCTTAGTGGCTGGTTTCGTAGCTTCTGCTGCCCCGGTTGTTGTTCCACCTCTTGTTGTTTCTTCTGCTATTGGCATTGCTCTTTCTATGCCTTGTGTTATTTTCTTGGCTAGCCATGTTTCCACTCTGAGTTTAATGAGTAAGTTGCTTCCTAGGCCTACTCCTCAGGATACTTTGTTGCATGAAGAGATGTGTTTTCGGCCAGGTGATGATGTTGGTGTTCAATGTTTGGAGAATGGGGAAAATATGACATTGGGGAGTGAGTGTGGCCCACAAGAAGAAGATGCCACCGATGGAATGGAAGGACGCTCTAATGGGGTGCAAGAGCAACCAATAATTGGGGACAATGGGGTTTTAACAATGATTGAAGAATTTAAGTCTCCCTTTGATGTTACACATGTTGTTTTAGAGGAATCCGAGGATCAGGCCATGGAGGGTGACATAGAGGAAGAAGAGTTACAGAGAGAAACAAAGGGGCTGTCAGAAAAAATTAGAGATGAAGGTAGAAGTAATATGGCACAGGAGAGAGGAGAATATGTAGAAGGAATATGTGGAGGGGCAAATGAAAGTGATCAAGAATTTGGTTCAGCTGTTGAAGATATGGAGATGGAGGTAGCATGGGAAGACACACATAGTGGTATCATTGAGGGGACTGAAGAAGACTTGGGAAAGGAAGAAGATCCAAATGTATGTGAGGAGATGCTTCATTCAAGAAATGATGAAAGTAAGGATACTATGTTAGAAGGAAAAGAATTTGATGATACAAATGATTCACTTGTAGAGCCAATGGCTGAACCTTCTGAACTGCTTATTCCAGCTGAACCAATTAGAGATTTGCCTATAGAAGCACTGGTTTATAGTATTTCAAACGAAGACTCATCTGAGGTTATCAGTGAAAATATTGGCATACATTTAATTGCTAAAGAGGAACCGGAGCCTCCGCCGGATTGTCCTACTATATTGCCCAATGAGAAGTTAGATAATAAAAATTTTGACTTTGAAAATCAAGAATTACAGTTGCATGAATTAAATGAAGGGATGTACCCGTTAGATGCAGAAGCTAGAGAAATTGCTAATGAAAGTGCACTTGATTTGTTTGATGGAAACCAAATAGACCGTGACGAGTATGCATACACAATTGATCATTTGAATGAAGGTTAGACCACAGAATATGTTTGCCATTTTCATTCTGTGTTCCATTTACTGTCTAGAGGGCTAATATTTATTTGGAGCCCTGATATCTGAATTAATTTATATGTTTGCAGGATCTTCAAATGTTGTAAGGCATACAGATTCTATGGAGGTTCTCGTTTCGTCTGCAGAAGAAGAGTCTAGGCCATCTGAATGTTCCTCTGGAGAAAACCTTGTTTGCCCTTCTCATGAGGTCAGGAAATAACTTGAGTGTATTTTAAGACAGTTTTTCTTACTACATGATGAAGTGAATATCTAATTATACCTTAGGTACTTGTGATAATTGTTTTAATATTGTTTTGGGTGCTTTGAATTCTAAATAATTTTGCCTATGGACTTTACCTTTGACGTTTATAGCATTCCATTTGGAAATAGTTATACCTAGTATTAGTATCAACCATAATAGAAAGACTTAAATGTTTTTATTTTTTAATAAATACTCAATTTTTGTATTTGATTCCTAATAAATTTGTTATATTGAGTTTCTAGTAAAATAACAATTTTGTTTTGATAATGTATTAATTAGTGAATTTTGTTTATTTCATAATAAATTAACAAATTTTGTTTTAATTCTGATTAATTACAAATGAAAAAAATTTCAAACATAAAATTTACTAATTAACATGAGATTAAAAAAAGTGTCAAGAAGAAAAAATAAAATTATTATTTTATTAAAACTAAGTGCAAAATAAAAATTTATTAGGAAAGAAGCACAAAAATTAAGGATTTATTAATCATAAAACATATTTAAGCCTAAAAAGAACATAGTATGGAACTAAAGCTAATTCAGCAATAGTAGAGACATGTCAAAGTGCATTCGGAGCACTTAACAAGTAAAATGCCTAATGTTAGGAGAAGTTCTACCCACATGAATTTGTCAAGAGAAATTTGTTTGTCTGCATATTACGATGTGAATTTGGATATATAGATAAACTTAAAGTTTATTGCCACATATTTAATTTATTATGGCTATTTACTTTAGCTATTGCAGGTTGTATTGGATGAAGAGAAAATATGGAAAGAGATGAATGTGATACGGAAGATAGTAGGATATGAAGGTAGAATGCAAGCATCATGTTCAGATGAATTAAAGGCTCTCTACATGTTCACTGGAGTTGAGCCCCCAACTTCTTCTCTCGATGACCCCGCTGAAATCAAGGAGAAGCTTCACTTCCTTATGTCCATCGTTGGAATTAAATCGAATGATGCTTAGACACGTCACGCATCTGTGTATTGTTTTTTACATATTTCCGTTAACCTGTAATGTGTATTCTTTATGTTCTCCGTGGATTTCCCTGGGGATATGGAGACCCAAGAAAAGGAAAGGAAAAACATTCAAAGCTTGCTTCACTTGGGATGGCCTGCAGTCTTTGATTTTTAATTTTTAAATACAATTTTCAAAATAAACTGCCTTAGATAAAAAAAAAAAAAAAAAAAGGAGTTGAATTGCTTTCAACCCAATTTTAAAATATTTTTACAGCTGTTTTAGATAAATGTGAATTTAAAAATATGAAACATTTGGAAACAATAAAAGTTCATTATATAACACTAATGTTTAATGTTTAAATAAGGTTGACGCGGTGGTTAAGCATCTTGTGTTGACATGTGAGAATATTTTATTTAGTATAATGTCGTTTTTAATATTTGATGTGTGTAAAAAAAATTTGGGCCAATGGCAATCAAACGTATGGTAAGCAAAATTAGTTTCGAATTTTATAGGATGGAGATATATGTTTTAGACCAAAAAGAACACAAACATTTTTATAAAAAAAAAAAGGTTTGAATGTGTACAAATAATGTTTAAAATTAAATAGGTTTAAAAGAATATAAGTTTAAAAATATGAAAAATAAATCTAGTAACTTCATTTTGGGTTAAGGCTTCTACACTATGTCTTTTTTAGGATGGGTTACCGAATTTCGATATTTGGCAAACATTATTTTTCTAAATGAATATTTGCATTTTCTTTAATTAAATATTTAATTTTAATTTTTATTCAATTAAGTATCTATTTAGTAGTAAATATAGTGTTTGATATCTGTGATGTGCAAAAGTAGTCAAATTTATGATAAACAAAATTAGTTTCAGACTCTAAAGTATGGGGAATGGGAATACATGTTTCAGACAAAAAAAAAACATAAAGATGTTTTTAAAAAAAGTTTGAATGTGCAAAAAAAATGTTTAAAAATATTAAATAAGTTTAAAAGAATATAAGTTTAAAAATATGAAAAATAAATCGAGTAACTTCATTTTCGGTTAAGGCTTCTGCGCTATGTTTTTTTAGGATGGGTCACAGCTTTTTGGTACCCATACCGAGTTTCGATATTGGGCAAACATCTTTCTTCTAAATGGATCTTACATTTTCTTTAATAGATATTTAATTTTTTAATTTAATTAAATAAAAATATCATTATTTAGACTCTTTCTCTTTCTTCTATCCATATACCACAGCAAAAGAAAGAAAGAGGATTGTTTCAAAAAAAAAAAAGAAAGAAAGAGGATTGCAGTGGAAGAATTGTGAAAACATGGAGATGAAAATGAAAGTTAACGCTAATAAATAGAAGAATAGTTATGGTCTAGAAGCAAAGAAGAGAAGATATTTGACAATTGATAATTTGCTACATAAACAATCCTTTTTAGAAAACTTTGTGGAGACTATAATAAAAAGAAAGAGAAAATTGAAGTGGAAAAACTGTGTAAACGTGGAACAAATTAAGGGGATTTTAGTTGTGAGTATCCAAAATTTTTAAAATAACAAGCAAAATTTTAGTTTTAATTTTCTTTAAAAATTAAACCAATTTTTAAAATATGATTATTTCAAATAAACTTATTTTAAAAGTTTCATATTGCATTAAATTAGTTTAAGAATGTTTTTATATGAAAGTGATGGCAATGATGATTGTGGTGATGTCAGTAACAACAATGACGATAAAGACATTGGTAGTAATTATAGTGACAGTGATATTGGGGTGGTGGCGATGCAGGTGATGGTAATAGTGACAATGTGATGGTAGTAGAGGTATTGGTGGTGACAACCAACGGTGGCGACGTTGATTGTGGTGGTGGCAGTGATTGAGGTGGTATTATGACAGTGGTTATAGCAATGGTGGTGACAGTGATGGTGGTAGCAAGTGGTCGTCGAAATGTGGTGGTGGTAGTTGTGATGACAGTGATGAAAGTGATATTGTTGGTAGTAGTGATGATGGTGACAATGACACTGGCGGTGGAGGTGACATGAATTGTGGTAGTGGTGATGATAGTGATGTTGGTGGCGATGATAGTGGCAGTGACAGTGATGTTGATTGTGGCACCAAGTGGTGGAGATGTTGGTAGTGGTGCACTAATGGTAGTGATAGTAGCAGTGTTGATAGTGATGATGATGGTGATGTCAGTGATAATGGTGGTGGTAACAGTGCTTGTAGTCATGGTGGCGACGACTAGTTCTGACAGCAACAACGATGATGATGATGGTGACGATGGTATGGTGGTGACAATGACGAAGGTGGTATTGGTGGTAGTGACGTTGACAATGATGATAGTGGTGGTGGTGATGATAGTAGCAATGATGACAACAAAAAGTGTTATTATCAAATGTGAAAAATGAGTTTTTTTTTTAAAAAAAAATTAAAACCAAATTCATAAAACATTTTTTCTTGATTTTAAAAATGGATATAAAAGTGTTTAAAAAATGATTTAAAAATTATTTCAATTTCATTTTTGTTAAATATGTTTTGTTTTTAAAACTGCATTTGAAGTTCAAAAATAAAAAACTTACAATTACTCCAAACAAACAGTTTCTTCTAATTAAATCCATGTTTGAGGGCAATGACGAATTTAAAAAATATTTTTAGTGGAGACAAAATAATAATTTATAATATTTTATAGAAAAATTATTATAGAAATATTTTGTGGAGACAATTGTCTCCATTCCTTTTTATGAACATCTATCATTTTTTAGGATGATACTCATGTTTTATATTAGATTTTGAACATTTTATTATAAATATGCCGATGAAGTCATGGCTAAATCAGAAATGGTCATGACACTACTTAATTTTTTTAATAACTATATAATTATATAATTAATTAAGATAAAAATAAAATTTAATATTATCTAAAATAAAATTTAACACTACTTAAAAAATAGTTAATTCTGCCATTTGATAGGTGATAATTATGTTTGACCGAGTAAGGATGTAACGTTAAATCAAACATGAAATAAGGAAGGAATGTAGATAAAGCCATTTTTTTTTCTTCATGACAGGCAAGTTCAACTTTCAACTTTGACTTTTAGACGTGTTTGTAAATTTCTTGGGTCATGTTCAACGCTAATAATATACTTTGAAATAATGATTGACTTTGACGTGTGTTAGAAAATGAGAATCATCTGAAACATATTTTTTATCATTATTTATTCGTTATAAATATTATTACCTCTTTTTTTTATCTATCTTTTAAGATTGTTTTGTAGAAATTAAGAGATATAATAATTTTTTTATTCTAATAAAATAGTTATGAAGTTTTTTATTTTATTCTTTTTCTTTTTACTCTATAATAAATATATGTTTAAATTAATTAAAGATAAGAAAATAAGTAAGGATATAATTAATAAAAGAATAATTAATGTGATCTTACATTTTATAAATGATAAATTATTCAATAATCTAACAGTGAAAAAAACGGAGGAAGTATATGAATAAGATTGCAAATATGCCCTTTAAAAAATTGCAAATATAGAATTTGTTACAATTAAATGGAAAATGAA
>PYAF01004398.1:1422057-1439759 GCA_007407185.1 Glycine tomentella | reverse complement strand
ATTTTCTAATCAATGATTATGAGTGTACTTTATTATGTAAATTAAGTACACTCCCTTCACTTTAAAGAAATCAAATTCTAATTGACCCACCACATGTTACATTACTAATACAAATAGATAAAATAAAAAGTAATTTATAAAAAAAATAAGAAGCTATAAACCTTACAACTAATTTTCTATTATAATTTATTAATAGAATATGAATAGTAAAATAAGGTCTAATGATAATGATAAGGTGTTTGAGTAATACTTATGAGATTATATATTCTAACTACAGTACAAATATTATGCACCAAAAAGTATGATAAGTAAAACATTTGAAAAAATTTTAAACATTAATTAATGCCAGAAGATTATATGTTTAGAATCAATCCTTGATTATCAAGTTTATGGTCAAATATTAATTCTTTTCATCTGTCTCATATTCTCACCTAATACACTCCTAGTTATATGTATACTAGCTTATTTAATTAGGAATACTGATGTGTCTATCAAATCACCTAGTTATTATAGTAAATAACTTTGAAACTCAAATTTAATAATAATTTGAAAATGGTAATAATGTAATTTTTTTACTATTTTGTCACTTCCTTTTATATATTTCTATATGAAGTATATACATTTGAAAAATGTTGTGACTAAATTAAAATATTTCCTTTATATTATTTGTTTATCTATTTATTTTATCACTTTCCTTAATAGTTCCATATATTCATGTCCTTGTTGTTCTATATATAAGATTGGCATAAAAGAATAGTGAGGAAAAGAACTAGCATTTTTCGCACATAAAGGTTCTTACTCCATCACTCTTTTTCTAGCTTCGATTTGCTGAATAATGTAGATATGATAGCGTTTTTAAACCCTCTGTCTGTCTTAATATTTTTCCGAGTTTCTCCGGCAGTGGCTGTGACAAGCTAGCTAGCTATGAATTTTATAAACCCCTGCTATCTGTACTTAATCATTTTCATGGCATTATTGTCTCCATGTTTATCCATATGGTTAATTTAACTATTTTTTGCTCAAACTTTTTTTATTTTCGTAATGTGTGCAGGTACGGAGACTTTCTTGCTCAATTAAAAGATTTCTCCAACGATATAAGGTCACAATAAACTTTTATGTTTTGCCTTTCAATTGCGATCTCTCTCTCTCTCTCTCTCTCTCTCTCTCTCTCTCTCTCTCTCTCTATATATATATATATATATATATTACTGTTGAATGTTGATAAGTGAATTTGACTGACTTCCACTTGATAACATTAAAAAAAAAAAAAAACGGGATTGGATTACTTGATGTACTTGATTAATCTTCTAATTATCATGACAAGAGTATGACTATAGTTCAAATCCTAAAATTCTTATGTGCAGACCAATACTTTTTTTAACCATAGTAGTTAGGAGTAGTGAGGAATTTGTGAAATCATAAGTATTTTTACAAATTTCGGTTTAAAATATTAATTATGAAATTAATCATTGATTTAAAATTTAATCATATTTAAAAATTTTCATCTTTTTTAATGATGTATTAAGTGGGGATCAAACATAAATGATTCCCTACAAACTGTCTTATCAATTGAATTACAATTTAGTGTTATTTAATTAATTTATTAAGCTTTCATGCAGACTTGTATTTATAGTTAAATTCTGGAATTATATTGAATGAAATTAACTAGTATTTTATATATGATTTTTCTGCACGTATGTTTTAGGAACTCGCAAGCTTGCAGCTATTTCAGTTCATTATGAAAAACGATAGAACTTATGCGCGTGAGGTACTACCTTGTTTAATATGTGTTTCAGTGTTTGATTAAAACAATTGGATGAGTGAAGTAATATTTGGGCATTTGAGTTTAGTTGTGATAATATACATTATATTAATTTCATGAAATATTCATCTAGAATAATTTATTATTATTATTATTATTATTATTATTATAATAATTATATTGTTATTATTATCATTATATGTTGGGATATATAAGGGTCTAAATCATGTTAAATAAATTTTTTTATGATGTTAGCTTTTTATTTTATGATGTATTCTTATCCTGTGTGCAATAAAAGAGATGCATGTGTGTTTTTTCTCCAATAAAAAAACTAAATAAGTTAGAAATTGACTTATATTCACCTTGCAAAATACAATATAAATTCTTAAATGCACTGGTTCTATCATATATAGGAGTAATTGATGTCTATTGTCAAACTTTTAATTTCATCTACGTGTACATTACTTAATAAATCTTTTATAGAATTAAATTGAAAGTTCTAATTAAATATATTAAGTTTATAAAATTTTATAAATAAAATACTAATTAACATTTCATTACAATACTTTATTTCAATTGATAATAATATGCTATTTAAATAAAAGTAAATGCCTGTTTGCTAAATAACATAAATTATGTTCAGCAAAATAAAATTAATTGAAAAATTAGTTGGTAATTAGTAGTTGGAAGTTGAAAAGTTAGTTTATTAAACTATAAATGTTCGATAAAACTAGATGTTGAAGTAGTTGAAAAATATAAAATGAGAAAAAAATAATAAAATCATAATTTATTTTTAAAATGTAACAAGAAAAATGAATGAATATATCCAAGATATATAAAAGTGTAAGAAAATATAAAAAATTAAAAGTTAATTAGAAGCTAATATTTTTAAAATGCTACTTAAAGTAACCTTTCAAAAAACATTAAAAGTTACTAAAAAAATTGTTTACCAAATAGTCAAAAAAGGAAAAAGAAATGAATATATTAAGGATATATAAAAGTGAAAGAAAATATAAAAATTAGAAACTAGTGTTTTAAAAAATGCTAGTTCAAACAATATTTCAAAAAACATTAAAAACTATTAGAAAACTTATTTAGTGAATAATCAAACATATTTTTCAGATAATAAAAAAAGTTAAAAATTAACCGAAATATCTTATCAAACATAATCATATAATAAATATCATGAATGATAAATTTGATATACATAATAAAAAATAATATCAAATAATATAATAGTTAGATTGATTAATTTTGTATTTTACATAGGTAAAAAAAAGTATTTTATAGAAAATTATTAAATGATGTAATTAGTAAAAGAGTTTAAGCACTGATCAATATCAAGTAATTTATGTAAAATATGCATACATGTGAAATTAATGTGCAAATATTTTACTTTTGGTAGGAGCAGCGGATGAATCAAGGACAAGCTACCGGAATATCAACCGCCAATCGTGCCTTAGGTGGAACTAGTGGTTTTGGCCTTGATGAAATTATCTCAAACGCTCCTCACCCTACTGCATCTTCGTCTAAAAGGTATTGATTATAATGACAAACAAAATATGTGTGTGTGATATATAGTTGTTAATCTGATAGTTTTGGTGCTAACTATAATTTAAAAAATTTAACTATAGGTCGCGAGCTATGCTTGAATTTGATATTGGGGGCCCTGTAGTTAATTATACTTTACATCAACAAGAAAGACCTTCAGCATTAGCAGTACCGAAGGTTTTCCCTCCTTTTGCTGTACGTATTACACAGAGACACACACATGTACATAGCTCTAATTAATTATGCAAATGCACGTTATTAGTTTAATAATTTATATATATGCATATGCATGTACATGCCTTTCAATCAATAAACAAGCAGGGAGAATTCGCGAGAGATTTCCAAGCTCCAGATCAATCGAGTTTGTTCAATGTCTCTCAAAACACCCTTCACCCTGAACTGTTCTATCAGTAAGTTATAGCTTCTTTAGAATTTACACAAAGTTTAAAGATAAGAAAATAACCATACTATTATTCGTATAAGGTTTATTATTTATTATTATTATTAGGAGCATAATTTAATGAATTAGCTCTTATTGGTGTGTGCGTTTGTTGAAATTAAATTCAGGCTTGGGAATATGGAAATGGGACCAAACTATGGAGATTATTACTTTCCTGTTGCTTCACCAATTGCTCAAGGCACTGGCACTGTAACTACTAGTTTGGGCAATGGTAATTACCATCTTACAGCACAGCTGCTCGGAGAGTCTTCTTCAACTGTTCAACTGCCCCCAACTCAGGAATCATGTCCACAAGTTGTCAAGCTTCAAGTACGTATGATACTAAAGCAAAAACTTATTTCTTTCTTACTCTTTTAGAAGTTTTAAGTTATCAAGCAAAGTTTATGCGGCTAACATAATATGCCCCATCAGCTGTCAATATATATATATATATATATACACCCCATCAAAGATAATGTTCAGATCATTTTTATCTTGTGTTTTGAAATCCACTTTTTTTATATTAAAAGACAAAATTAATATATAATGACAGTGTAAATTTTTTTAATATTGTCAATTAATAACAAATGAACATTTATGATAATTGATTAATATTTATTTTCATAATTAATAATCTTAAAAGTAATATTATAAACTAGATACCTGAATTGAAAGTGTTTGGTAATATAAGTTAATCGATGAATATAAAATAACATAAAGGATATAATTAATTATTTGATTAAAAAAGGTAAAAAAAAAATCAAGTAAATTAATGAGGATAAAAATGAAGGAATAAAAAATTAATAACTTATAAATTAACTTATTTTTATAATTTTCTTGAAATAACTTATGGAAATAAACTATAAATTATTAACATAAACTTATATGAACTAATATGGTTAAATTAGTTTATAAGTTAGTTAAAAGTATTTGTAAAATTCCTGGAGTATCTTACATAACACTTTCTATCTTAATTTCTAATTAGTTGATAGTATGTTTTTTATAAGGAGTGCATACAATTTTTTTTTCCGATAAGGCATACAAATTAAACTTTAAAAAGTCAAATAACATGAACTAAATAATATATGCTAGCTGTCAACTTGCTAATAAAAATCCTATGTCATCAAAATCAATTTTCTAAAATACTATAAGGTGTCAATTAGTGAAATCTTGATTAATTTGCCATGTATATATCCGTAAGACTTTAACACCTCTCTTTCACATTTTAATTAACTGTTGTTCGTTATTCAGAATCCACTTGGAGCTGAAAATGGTGCACCACCACGTTTCAGTCCGACGACACAGTGGACCAATAATCCCAATTTGCAGCTGCCTCATTCTCAACTATCCACTGGCCTAGGGTAATTAAAACGATTGTTCGTTATTATATGTATATTTAGCTTTTCTTTCTCCCTTAAGAATCAGATATATATCCAGACTAAATCATTAACTTTTAAATTAGCAATATATATATATATATACACATACATACATATATATATATATATAAGCTAAATATTCAGTATAGTAACTGTTCACTGTTTACTTAAAAAGGGCAACTCCGGAGATGATGCAGTTCAGAGGATTAAGCAATTTCTCTTCTGGTGGAAGGTACTCCAATGGATCTCAATCAAACACTCAAAAGGTATGGTTATTCTTTTTTCCTTTCTTTTTAAGTTAATTAAAAGATGCTTTTAGCTACAACAGTACGTAATTTCATGAAGAGTAGTATCTTTAGAAACATGGTAGTGCTTAACTAGCTTATGATTAAGAATTCTATGGATTCATACATAAAAACTAAGTTGTAAATAAAACTAGGTATTCCGGTGGTAATAGTCATTTTTATCTAAAGTCATCGAACATGAGCAATGAACAATCAATAATAGTTGCATAAAGAAAAAAAAATTGTAATGCATGATATGTCTAAGTACACGTACCTTCAAACCAGCTCCATTAGTATCTTCATACATACAGTATTTTTTTAAGTAATTTAATTTAAAATTATAGGAATCAAATTTATAAATCTTTATTTCACTTATATATTATTTAACTTTTTCATTATAATGAGACTTTATTTTACACTTTTGAAGATACAACCCATATATAAAGTCTTTAATACTTTCATATGCAGTTATATTACTGAAAGTATCTACAAGGTGCTTCTGATTAATTTGTTTAATATCTTTCATTCTCTTTTTCCATTTTATTCTCATCAGGAGCGAGGACCCAAGGGTAATATTCATCTTATTCCCAAACTACGTGAAATGGGAGAATCATCATCAAGCAGGAATGTTAAGGTACGCGTTACGAAATGATATCTGATTGGTGACAATCACTTCTATTATTTATTGATCGATCCCGCATGCTTCAAATTAATAAATTTTTTTCATCAGTCATTAATTAATGTTTTTGAATATAGATGAAAATGACTTTGCCAGACAACATTCAGCAATCAACTGAGCTTCAGCTGGGTACCTTGCTTAATCCAACTACTCAACGCAATGGAAACCCTCAGCCGCCAAGGTAGAGTCATGATCTTAATTAATTAACTAATTAATTATAATACATGGTTACTTTTTTTATATTTTCATTATAATTAAGGCTTGTGTGTTTCTCTACCCTATAGGCTTATGAGAAACTCGCTTTATGATCCAAGATTCGAACAAATGGGCCTTCCCATAGATCCCCATCTGAGGATGTTTGTACGTAGGCAGGAAACGTACACAATGTAAGTTTTGATTCAAATATGCTAATTCTTTAAGAAATGTTTTTTTGTTCTAGGATATATATAATATATTGTAGTACTCATCTGTGTGTGTTAATTATATGTATTCATGTTTTCAGGTAACTTGTAGGATTTGCTTTGATCGAAGCAATGACTTCCTGTTCGCAAGAGAGCTGCCATATACAACATATTGCTGAGATTTTAATATAGTTTAATTTTTGTTTTGATAATTGGCCATCAAACTTTGAACATGGTACAACTTTGATGTATGTTGGGAGATTTTATTTGGTATGAAGACTTCGTAGAGTTGCATGTTAATTTTGTGGTTTGCTTTTGTTTGATTGTTAAATACTCTTCTGCTCGATCATTTTATCAAATCCAGTAATTCCGGGTGAGTATAGAATGATTTTTGCATCGAATTGAAAGAGAAAATGGAGAGGGTGAGGAAGTGCTATATATATATATATATATATATATATATATATATATATATATATATATATATGGATCATTTCTATCGTAAACGTGTTAAAGCTTCTACGGGAGAAAAGTTGAAGAACCTAGGTTTTGGAGAATGTATTTTGTGAGCACTCCTGTGGTTTAAGACACATATATGTTCGTGGGCTTCAACTAGGTGAGATATTATACAAAATCCTATCAGTATTGTCTATGTCGACAAATCAAAGCCAAATTGAATGGATGAGACTAAGTAGTGTATAAAGCCCTTTAAGGGGTTGAGGTTTGTCAGCAGAAAAGAAGCAGGAAAGAATCTGGGAATTGTCTCAGCTGTTTTGAATGGGACAGCAACGAGGAGGAAACTAAAAATTAAATATGGTTTGAAGCTCCGATCGCTCTATCCATCAAAAAGTGGAATATGCAATTAGACATATGGTCTGAGTATGTCTGGAATTGATTGAGTAATTAAAGAAGATGCATGTTAATTACTATGTTGTCCATTCTAAAATGATCATTAATTAATAAGATGCTATCTCTAAAATTATTTAGTTCAGTCTTACATTTTTTAACATATCATCTTATTTTCTAATAAAAATGATAAATGACAAGAAATTAATGGTTTAATAACACAAAATGTTCAAGGTCCCCCCGAATTTTGGGTGGATAGGTGCAAAGAAAAGAAAGAGATAAAAGGAAAAATAAAATTAAAAGAGGGAAAGTGAAAGATGTACCGTGTAATACGATAGAAAAAATATGGAATTTTAGAAGGAAAAATGGCATATAAAAAAATGAAAGAGAGAAAATGGGTATATGAGTATAGCTACCCATTAATAAGCATTATTTTATGGGATACCTTCCGGACTTAAATTTACTAAAAGGCTAAAATATAGGTTTACTTTGTTTGGCAAATTTAACTTAGACTTGTCATTTACCTTCTATTATAGGTCAAAATGATTGTCCCACCGGTTGTAATTTATATTGGACATTTGGATTTCAACTTGCCTTCGCCAGCGTTTAGTTATATATAAATTAATAAATTTTGATCATTGTACATAATAATTTATATTTTTCATTTTAAAATAAAGATAACAAGAATGCATATTAAAGAAGTTTTTTTTTTTTTTATCGTTTGAAGGTTTCGTGTGACTGTATGTTGTGGAACATATATTTTACTATGTAGACACATAATAATGCTGATCCGAGATGCGACAGCTACTTCGATCATTGCTATTTAATAAGCCAAGGGAAGCAGACTCATCGACAAAACACATGTTTGATGCCTAAAATCAACCAAATTAATTCACCGATACCAAAGTTTTTGTCCTTATTCAGAATTGTTCTTCAAATCCTTCTCAGACAACATTATACAACAGCTGTATAATATAATATATGGTCTATCCTTTGGGACCAGCCAGACAAAGCTATAGTATTGGAACAGTATGAAATTGCAAACTATCATTTTTATTTGTGTATTTTGGGGAGTCCCATAGAAGATGTGACGGCCACAAGAAGGAACAACAATTACTCAAAGTTGAACTCATGCAATTTCACTAGGTGCCACAACAATAGGGCTTCTAACCGTGCGTGCACCACCATCTTCGACCCAAACAATGTCCCCAAATGAGATTTTTTCCTTCTTGTTTCTTGTGTACTTTATAATAACAGAGTAGCTCTGCTTCTCATTCTTATAGCCAAATGCCAATGTCTCAGGTGACACCTTAACTACAGAGCCCTTGGGTTGTGTCACCTTGACTTTGTATGTAGCAGCACCATCTCCAACATTGGTCACGGTCCTCCTAAACTCTTGGACTGTTGTTGATTTTGTTTTGTTACTATACAAAACAATAAACGAAGGATAGTTAAGATCAGAAGATGGTTTATTAGCAGGACAGTTATAGGACTTTGATCTTGTGATGGTTAAGATTTGGTTGTGTGTGTATCCCAAAGCACAAAGGAGGTTAACATAGTCCTGTGGGGTGGCATCATATATGAGACCAGGATCAAGTGCTCTATTAGGATCAATCTCTCCAGCTCCCATGGCAAGAGGAGAAGCATATTGCAATGGGTTTCCATTATCCCTAATTGGATTTTGAGTATTATCAAGTGGATTGGCAGTTGTAACCAATGCAGATCTTATAGCAGCTGCACTCCAATCAGGGTGTGCTGCTTTCAAAAGAGCAGCAACACCAGACGCATGAGGACATGCCATGGATGTTCCAGACAAGAAATTGTAGTCACTTGACAGAAACACATTTGTGCCAATTCTAGCTGAGGGTTTATTTGGAACAAAAGCAGCCAGAACATTGGAGCCAGGTGCCATTACATCAGGCTTCAAGATCCCCGGGTAACTCGGTGAAGGACCTCTTGAAGTGTAATATGCAGCAGCTGGTGCTGGCTTTATTCCAACAAATGTTTGTTGAAATTTGATGCTGGCAAAAGGTATTTGAACACTTTTCGCGTACTTGATCACCGATTTTGCATGGCTTGGGCTGATCACAATGCTTGGACTGAACAAACGTCCCGTTTCAATTAGTTCGGGATCCTCAGAGATAAACACAGCCCCACCCACACTAGCCGCAGTAATAGAATCTATTTGGGTCAAGACAGAAACTGAATCCAAGGCATCACATATAACAATCCCTTTTGCGTCTACTTCGGTTAATAGTTTTACCGAGTCGCATGCTGATACAGTCTTGTTGTAAATAAGTGGATAATTCTCCACTATTGAGTTAGCAGCAAACAAGGTCCAACCCACAATGGTTTCACCATTTCCTAGTGTCAAGCTTCCAAATGTGCGGTCTATGGTGCCTGCTGCAACAGTTAGGACCCAAGGGATTCCATTGTGCAAGGTACCAAGTGTAGGACCTTCGTTTCCCGCTGAAGATGAAACCAACACCCCTTTTTCCATTGCTGCAAAAGCTGCTATTGCAACCGGATCCTCATAAAGTGGAACACTATCAAAACCCAATGAGATTGAAATCACATCAACACCATCAGCAATGGCTTGGTTCATTCCCGCAAGAACATCAGAGCCTTGACGCCCCTCCTCCCAAAGAACCTTGTACATGGCAAGCTTAGCTCTTGGTGCAATACCTCTTGCTACCCCTTTGGCGTAGCCAAAGAAAGAAGCACCATTAACATAGTTTCCAGCAACAGTGGATGATGTGTGGCTTCCATGACCCTCAGTGTCTCTCGCTGAGTTCATTCTGATTGTGATGTTCGGATTCGCCGCTTTCACACCCTTGTTGAAGTACCTGGCTCCAATCAATTTGAAGTTACACATGGAGGCGTTAAAGTCTTGTCCTGGCTCGCATGTTCCTTTCCATTTGGAGGGGATGTTCCTGCTCATGCCATCATCTTTGAAACTCTCACTTTCAGGCCAGACACCTGAGTCAATCATACCCACAATGACACCTTCTCCAAAATTTGAAGCATTCCATAGGCCATTGGAGGAATCCAAAGAGAGAAACTCAAAGGTGTGTGTGGTGTCTATGGTGGCAGATCTATCAAGGTATGCTGTGACAAAACCATGAGTGTTCTTTAGAGTCTCCAACTCCTCTGGTGATAGCACTGCACTGAATCCATGCATTGCATCGTCGTAAGTGTACAGTAATTTCTGTGATTGTTGTTGCTCAGAGGGATCATCAGGTGTTGCTAAGTTTATGGAATGAATGGTGGATTCGTACCAATCGTCATGGCTTGCAAAGACTTGAGGCATGAGGGACTTGTCCATGTGAACAATATACGTGGAACTTTCAGTTTCAGCATTGGCATGATGGTGAGATAGTGAAAGCCAAAGAGTGATTAGAAACATCAAGGGAAGTGGAACCACAAAGTGAGGATCCATTAACTATTTTGAAGATTTAAGCAGCTAGTTAACGATGAGAATATGATATCTTTGCCTTTGAACAAACAGCTTATAAAGGCTTCTCATGTCTATGTAAGGCTAGATTGATGTTCACATATAAAATTATAAAAGTTAGAAGGATATTATTTGTGCAATAATTTGTATTGTTAATTAATTGCTTGACATTAATAAATTTAGAAGGTCGGGAACAATGAGGGACAATTACTGTAAAAAAAATCATCTATAATTAAATTTATATTATAATAACAAATAATCGACAAGAATCCATCTTCCAGAGAAAAATAAAAAATAATTACATAATAACTAAAATTAGTCAAATATAATATTCAGATAAAATTTCTTTCCAAAAAAGAAAGAGATAAAATTATTATTGATTTTATAATTTAAAATGTTAAATTATAAGAATTGATAGTATGATAACTAAAATTTGAAAAATAAATATAATATTTAAATATACTTATTTTTCAAAAAAGGATAAGATTGTTACTGATTTTCTAGTTTAGGTTAAAGAAGCCAATAGATAAAAATAATTATGTAATACCTAAAATTAATAAAATATAATCTTAACAAAGAATTCTTAGTGATCATATTTAATTAATAGAATCTTAATGATTTACAAATAAATAGTTGGGTTATGTTCATTGAGATTGTATTTTTAATTATATATTTAAATCATTATAAAAAAACATTTTATATCGAGAATCTTTACAAAGAAATTAAACTTCTATTATTAATTAGATAATGTCTCGTTAAAGAAGAAATAGACTACATCCGGCCGGTTGATTAAAAACTTGAAAGTAAAATTGGTTTCATTTCGTAGTTACCAATAACAAGGTTGTTAATTTTGATTGATTGTTCTGTCAAAAAAAAAAATTGATTTATTGAAACAACTTTATTAATTAATATTTTTAGGTACCGGTGAATCACACAGCCGTTTATGGTAAATAAAATAAAAATGTATCCACATTATACTCGTACATTAACTGGCGTTTGGGCCGGATTGACAACTTCCGAATCTCTGCATAAAAAATAACTTTCAAATCTAAAAAAAATTGCAATAAAAAAGATGTATGCATTCTTAAGGGGAAGAGAAATAATAATAATAATAATAATAATAATAATAATAATAATAATAAATATATTAAAAATAAAGAGAAATATAAAATAAAAAATTAAGATTATTTAAATTTTAATATGACACTGGACACTAGATTTAATTAAATGCAATATGCAAGATAAGTGTGCAGGGATAATAACATCACAAGTGCGCTTTCCTCCGATCTATGCATTGCTGGTCAGAAATTTTCTTATATAATAAGCGAGAAAGACAAAATTCTTAAGATACCATTAGGTTTTAATTAAAATAGAGATTTTTTTCAATGATAATTTTATACACGCAAATCTTATTTGTATACAGTGAACTTAATATAATTAAGTATTTAAAAAATTCGGATTTCCAATTCCACTTGAAAAGATGAATTATATTTTGTAGTAAAATTATAAAATGATTAATGAAATGGATATCCAAGTATCTCCCATATTGATAGGGAAAGGGTGTAAAATATGAATCTTCTTAATCCAAGAAAAGAATAATAACCTTCCAAATGGAAAAAAAGGACGAACTATGTAATTCATTATTGGACTTTGGAGGATATTGGACTTTGGAGGACACGTATATGCTGCCAGTTTACACTTTATTTTCCCCGTAGATCTCATATCTGCACATGTACTACGCATGCAACTTCCTTGTAAATTTCGATCACCACCCCCACCTCGTATATATCCATGATCATTTGGTGTAATTACATTGTTGAAGGGAATTGGCCTGCACCTTTGTTGTTCTGTTGACCAAAAATAGAAACTAATTAATACATTGTAACTGTCTACTCAATTACTGTATTTTAAGAAGAATCGACGATACGATTGACAACAACAGAGGAGAGGCATGCAGAAATTCAAAAGCTCACGAATAAAGCCAAATTGACTTAGTAACAATTAATCGTAAAAGAGATATGTAGCAGTTTATTGGTAGCTCAATGCTGGTACTAATTAAGATTTGTACATAAAAATTAAATTAATGCACAACTTTTTCTAAATAATAATGGTACCTAGGATAAATTAATTAGTTATCTGATAAAATATTAAATATTTAGTAATTTACTTCAACTTATGGTAATGATATATATAAGTAACATGTCAATTGCTAAAAAAAATACACGATATTAACAAACAATTTTATCTAGATCAATGTTGGACTGTAAGGAGATGTTTCATGCATACTTATTCGAACTCAAAATTAGAATCTTGTCTTTGCATCGTTGTCCAAATAAAAAAAAAAATGTATGGCACTATTAATTGTATCTATAAATCCCCCACTATAGTTTAATCTATTATCATCTTATAAATTAGTATTAGTATCAGGGAAACAAAAAATTCAAGATCATCACATGCTGCCACATGTTGCTACAGTAATCATGTGTTACTATTTTGTTTGTTCTGTGAACTTGTGTAGTGAGAATAAGAATGCAAATGAGTTTTTTTTATTCAAAAATTGAGTAGTATATTTTGATCCCCTATTATTATCACTTAAGTTTCTATACTAGGAACTAAATTAGAGAAATAGATTATATTTAAAGATTTTATTTTTTAATTTTAATGACAACAAAATATAAATTCAAATACTAAATTTATCATTTACTCTTTATTTATTTTTCTCTCTCTTTTTTATCAGTCATGCAACTCAAAAACACAAGATATAGGTATTATTGTATTAAATTAGTCATCTAAAAGCTTATCCACCAAAAATTGGTTAGATGAAAAGATTCACAGTAACATGTAAGGGGTTGATTCAGAAAATATGTACCGCAAACTCAACAATATTTCTGTATGTGTTTATGTTCATTCTTTTTCTTTTGTTCACTTTGAACAATCCAAAACTACCCTTGCTTCTCCATGTTCACATGAAAAAGTGAAAAAACATCGTTCAACATGAATAGAACGAGTTTTCAAACACCCTAAAAATCATGTGTGAGCATCAGTTATTTTCTTTAGCAGTTAAATGACGAGTTTAATTTTAATAAACTTTCAGTAAAAAAAAAATCATCAATTAATTAAAAATTTGTTTTAAGTATAGTTTTTAAATAAATAATTGTAAAATTTTATTATCTAAAAAAATTCATAAATAGATAAATATGTAAATAATATATTTAAATTTAATTTTTAAATAGTTGACAAAAAAATGGATTTTTCAATTAAAACACTTAATCGAAATCAGAAAGTAAAATTATACATTTTTTGTGCACCGTTCAAGACGACTTTTTTTTGGGGTTTTTTAATGACAAAAGGGCCCATAAGGAAAGAAACTATAAGACATTTTTCTGGACATCTAATGACCAAGAGGCAAGAAGTATCACGTATTGGAGGACTTAATCTTTTTTTTTTTTTGTTAAATTTTTATATGACACAGTTATCTGATTATTTGATGTTTATCTCTTATCCACTTAAAGTTATAAATTCTGACAAAATCATCCCTACTTTAATACTATAAAAAAATGAAATATAAAATGTTTACATTAAAAAAGATAATCAGTGGTCCAGCATCTCTGCAGCATATATTCATTCATGTGTAACAGGACATGCGTCCATATATACTGGAAGGAGTCCATATAAACTGACAAGCTAATCACCGAATCAGGTCCAAACAACCACATTATTATTCAGTAGCATGGCAACAATTTGCTTTGCCCACGGAAGCTTCAAAAATTGAATAACCATTGAAGAACAACATTGTGGTACGCTAAGCAAAACAAACAGATTTTAATTAAACTAAATACGTGACAAGAAGCAGCATTTTCCTTTCCTTTAATTATTAAAGGGAGTATTTTTAGGCCTTATTTCGATTCCTTGAACAAGAAGGCCACCTTTCCAATCACCACTCTTGATCTCATAAACACCCATTTCCACTTCCTTGTCCTCTTCTCCATCGTTGAAGAACTCTCCCAATTCTACCTCCAACCACTCATCTGCTCTCTCCTTTGGGTGCTGAAGATCGACACAATTGTTATCTTCTACAGGGGCAAGGAAGCCTGCACGGTTGAATATCGATATCCCAATCCCAGCACGGCGAGGAACAATCTGGTACCTTAGCCTCCGTTGTCTTTCGGCGTCCAAGAATACGGTTCGCTTGCGAGTCTCACCGCCGGCGATTCCAATGGACACTTCCACTGACTGGTAATTGAACCCGTAGGCTCCAGAAGGGTTTGGCTTGAACACAAGGTATGCCCCATACAATGTCTCCGGGGACAGCATCCCTGTGTTGATCCACCCCCGGATTTCCAACCAACACACACTCCTTAGCTCAGCCACCTCAGAAAACCTGCAACTCCATTTTAATTAAACTATGCTCTATCATGCACAAATAATATACGTGCATCTTATAGGATTTATAGGATATAGGATATGTAGCTGGATGATTAAGAAAGAAGGATAACAGGAAAGATTACAGGTTCCACCCCTGCTAAAAAACTAAAAATAAACATTTTGAATGATCATTCTAAATGAAACAAATTGAAGTATGGATACTTCTATAGACTACGCTTAATCAAATAATTTAAGGATATTGCGGTTATGATGTTGTTTTCCTATGAGAATTGAAATTTCATCTCATCTATCGAATAATGTAAGGCTTTATAACATGAATTGTGGAGGTAAAATTGCAAGAGTTAACAGTATACTAAATTCATATTGAGAACAATATATATTAAGTACTTAGGAAATTGCAAAATTGAATAGTAGTATTGCAGTGGCTGAATTGATTGATTACCTGGCATCTGGAAGCGAAGTCCAGCGCCAATACCTGGGAGTGTCTCCCCATACAATGAAGAGATTCCTCGCTGATAACATGTAGCATTTCTTTCCGTATTTTTTATCCAGTTGAAAGCTCTGCATCATCATTCAATTTCCCACATCAATACAATATTGCAAAATTAATCGCTTCACCACAAACAATTATTACAACCGACAACAGAGATAACAATGTATAAGACCCAACAATTAGTCTTATAGATACATAAGATAACTGGTTTGAAACAATCTTTTTTTATCAAAAAAGTAAATCATACAACCTTACTTAAACACTCCTTTTTTAAAAAGAGACAAGAGTAATATTTGTATAGGTACCTTTTTACCATCGTCTATGAGGAGCGGTTTTTGGCAGAGATAGAGATAGAGGTCCTTCTTAGAAGGAAGAGATAAGGAGGAAAGTATGGTGTGGAAATCTGAAGGCAAAAACTTGTTCCAGACAGCGTCGGATTCAGCGGCGGATCTGAAAGTGGAAGAAACCAAAGAGAGCCTACACACATCCCGAGGAGATGTGAAGGAGAGAATGTTTGCTATGCAACCTTCGGGGAGATTGCTCAAGTCTACGACAACGCCTTCTGCCATTGTAACAATAATAAGATAACATAAGCAATTGAAGGAGGAATGAGGGGTGTGACGGTATATAAGGGCAGAGAGAGGGAAGCTTAGCGGTTAAGCTTCTGCTGTTGTCACGCATATCTGCCACACTAATTGTTCAATTAAAGTAAGCAACAAACATAGCAATAGCGGAGTGCGAAAGGATCTTTAACTTTGTCGGATTTTCTACATCTGTACATGTCGCGTCAACCGTCTCTTTCATTTTTAAATATTTTTTTATTATAAAATCCCATTTCCAATTCCATATCATCGCACCCAATTAGGAAATAATACAGGTTACATTACTTTTCTATCCTTCTTTTATTTTAAATTTTACATTAATCGATTTGGTATTTCTATTTTTAAAATGTTTAATTTAGATTTCTAATTTTCAAAAATATATATTTGATGTATCAACTCCCATTTTGTAGCTGTATCACATCTACTTATTTACGTGAGTGCTGTAAATGTTTTAATAATATTTGCCATGAGGTTTATAAATGATTCAAAATATTATCTAAGATTTTCGTCTTTTTGGAGCATTGGAGATGGAATTATTTTGATTAACCATTGATAAAATTAAGATTTTAATGGTTATATTATTATTAAAATAATTATTATAAAAATAAATAAATTTAAATTACATAATAATTTTTAATTAATATAAAATTATTTTCACTTAGAATATAACATTTTTTACTCCCAAGATACACCAACAATGTTTGTAAAATTGAACACATGTCTATTTTACACTTTTAATTTTAAATAGTGAAGAACATAACAAGAATTTTGAAATTTGTCATTGTAATAACTTTATTTATTAAAATTTTAAAAATTACATTAATAATGTTTACTTATATAATGTTATTAATTTTAATATTTTAAACTCTTAAATATTTAAAAATTATAATATTTATATACTATTATTTAAGGGTTTAGGATTTTTTATATGTGGCTTTCCTAAAGCCCAAGTAATCTCAATGAGAAACTAGGGCAAAACTATCAATAAGAGTTATATTTTTTTGGTTAATTGACATTTGAAGGTCATTTTAAATTAATACCAAAAAGGGAGTAAGTGGTAAAATCTTTTGTGACTTCTGAACTAAAAGTCGTAATTGATGTTACCACTTCTAATTTTTTTAATTGAAGTCGTAAAATAATTTATGACTTTGGTTAATTTTTAAAAAAAATGATGACTTTAAAGTTTTTTAAAATAATTTATGACTTTGGTTAATTTACCACTTCTAATAATTTATGAAGTCGGAAAATAATTTATAACATATTTTATGACTTCAGTTAAAGTTTTTTTTTTTACTTTATGACATGAAAGTTGTAATTTTTTTTACGTTATGACTTTGAAGTCATAGAGTGTTTTTTAATTTATGTTAAAGTGGTAAAATTTGTTTTTATCAATTTTTTAAAAATTGTAAATAATTTTTTAACTTAA
>PYAF01004398.1:1387284-1421957 GCA_007407185.1 Glycine tomentella | reverse complement strand
TTTTATTTAATATTTTGTATATATTTTTTATATGATTTTATTTAATGATTTCTTAATTTTTGGTATATTTATTTTTTAATATTTCTTATATTATATAATGAGATGAACATAATGCTCATTGTGTAGAATTGAAGGACATAATTGTGATAACTATACGAAATGATGTTTAAAAAATTAATTAATATTATTGTACCAAATTATTATTTTTCTTAATGATAATTGTAAAAATTACAAAATTTTTAAAAATAACATTATTTGATAAATTATAAGTTAATATTAGAAACAAAATATTTTAATATTTTTATTTAAATTTAAGTCTTTTGCATTATTTTTTAATTTACAAAACAAATAATGATCTTAACATTAGTAAAAAAATATAGAAAATATATTAATAAAAAATAAATTTTAAAAGTAAATATATCAAAAATTAAATAAATCATATAAAAATATATAAAAATATTAAATAAAACTAAAATTAAAATATATTTTTATTAAATAAATTAAATTTAAATTATTTACAATTTTTTAAAAAAATGAAAAAAAAATACAATTTACCATTTTTTAACTTAAAAAAAATACTTTACGACTTAAAAAAATACTTTAACTGAAGTCATAAAATAAAAAAAATTCTAATATTAATTAACATTTACGACTTTCAATTAAGAAATCGTAATAGATATTACTACTTATCCGTTTTCGATATTAATTCAGAATCATCTTCCAAATGCTAATTAACTCCACGTTTCAAAAAAAATTGTCAAAATGTCACGCGAATAGTTTTACTACCCAGAGTGCCACACGGGCTAATTCGCTACACGTTCTAGCAAATTATGTCAGTTGATGTGGCATCAATTCGTTGGTCACGTATTTCGCTACAGTGTCCAGCGAAATATGTGGTCAATAATGGGCAGGGCATGTGGCAAACACTACGTATTTTGCTGGGAGGCCAAGCGAAATATGTGGCGTAGGAAAAAAAAAGCCGTTAGGGCACGTGTCACGCGTGCATGAATTGGTGGTGATATTGATTATATAAACTTCAAATGATCTAACTTTTGGTAGAAATGTCCAATCGAAGCGTACGATATGTCAAAACATTCGAAATTAAGAGAAGTAATTAAAAAATAAAATATAGCATTAAATTAACTAATTAAATAATTAAAAAAGTAGGAAATTTTTGGATGATTGAATCCTAAATCCTAATTTTCACCTACTTAGAGGCGTTTTTTTTGAAAAAAATAGTTAACCAAATCCCCTTCATTTGCCCGACCTTCTTCTTTTAATTTAAAGCGTTTTGACATATCGTATGCTTCGATCGGACATTTCTATCAAAAATTTTGATCATTTGAAGTTTATATAATTAATATCAGTGTCTACCACGTGTCCTACTCGTTATTGACCACATATTTCGCTAGATCCTGTAGTGAAATACGTGACCAACGAATTGATGTAACATCAACTGACATAATTTGCTAGGACATGTAGCGAATTAGTCCTCGTGGCACTATGGAAAAATAACACTGTTTGCATGACATTTTGACAAATTTTTTTGAAACGTGACACAATTGTGGAGGTCTCATCTATTTGTAGGAAACTAGCTGGCATAACATGACCCGTAACCCGGTGAATGCATTCATATAATAAAACCCAGCAATATGTTATCTATCTGAAAGATAAATCATACCGTTGATAGAGGTGGTTTATCGGACTTGGCTGCTTCCAACAATTTTAGATCAGGAATCCGCTAATTGATCTATCTGTGGTTGATCTGAAAAAAGTCACTATGTTTTCTGGATCTGTGATCTATGATTTGTACTTGTATTTCAATTTTTTTTGATTTTGGATCTATGTTTAATCTTGATCTGATTCCGCAATTTGGGTCTTAAAAGCATAACCTTTACTTTTATAGGTGCAGATGTTGTTGCGAGAGGGTGGGAGATGGAAGGTTTTCATTATTGAATTCATATTTTCATTCCAGCTTCTTGATTTTTATGACATTTTGAATCGTGAAATAATTAGCTATAGAGAAGTTGAATGGAAAAGCTTGGTGTGCAGTTTGTGTTGATTGGCGAATCTAACTAGGGGATTTATTTATGTTTTGTTGTTGAACAATTGGGTCAGAGGTGCCAGAGAGATCGTTGGCGGCGACGGCCCATGTCGGAGATTAGCGGAGGTGCCACAGACTCTGGGAGGAAGAGTACAAAGAAGAAGGAAGGCAAAGTTTTTATAAGGTGTATAATAAAGTTCTGCACTTAGATTTATCTAAAGGCCGTAACCATTTACTTTTTCTCCACGCTAGATGCCGTCACCTTATATTGACAAATGACAACCAACATACACATACAAATAGTTACCTCGCTCATCACTCATCAGTCATAAGAATTACGACAAGCAATATAACTTACGCATATAGTTCAAGAGAAAAGAGGGTATCAGTTATGGCAAGAAAATACATCACAAAGTTCAAAGGTTGAAGCTTAAAATATGCAAGCAGCATTCTTGCCATCTAAGACGCAAGACTTGCGCATATAGTTCTGTGAATTAAACTAAACAAGATATTTGCTTAATTCTCTTCCTTAGGCTTAACTTCTATTCCTTCAATAAAGAGGCCACTCTTCCAATTACCACCCCTAATCTCCAAGACACTCATCTGCACTTCATCTTCTAAGGCTGTATTGAAGAACTCCCCCATCTCAATCTCCAACCACCCATCGCTTCTTGCACTTGGACGTTGCAGTCCCGCGACTCTTCTGTGTGGATGTTCTTCATTTGGATCCAAACAGACAAATTTGGTCCTACCATGGCCAGCAAAGACATTGACGGATAACTCCACAGGACGGTGATGAAATCCTCGGGCCTCAATCATCTTGAAAACAAAATAAGCAGCATACTGAGTATTTGGGGACAAGGCAAGGGTGTTTAGCACCCCACGAATTTCAAGCCAACACACATCTCTAAGTTCAGCAATTTCCGGGAACCTGTTCAAAAGTTTTACACAGTTACAAAGATAGTAATACATGAGTGACAATGATGTGTGTCACCGAAAAACAAAACATAAACATCCACAATCAGTTCACTAGTTAGTAAAGTAGTTACTGAAACAAGAAACAGAAAAATGTTGTAGATGGAGTATTTATAAAGGTGTAGATACATTAAATGTGATCTTAAAATATTCAGGTGAGGACTGAGAGGCATGGACACATACTCAGTTTATTTATTTCAGGTCTAAAAATTGTCAAGTATGATAATAGACAATAGCCAACTGTCTTTAAAGGGAATTATTAGACAGTGGAACACCTTCACTATTATTGGGTTTCATATTAGAGTCCATTGAGGTGATATGTAGCACTGATTCAGGCCTTTACCTATCAAGATCCCTTGAGTTTGAACTGAGATAACAAATAATCATTTAACATTACAAATTGAAAGTGATAATCCAACTCATCTAAATAGCTGTAGTAGAGATAATTTATTCCCCCCGCCCTCTTTATTGTCTTTTATAGGCATGTGTTTCAGTATCACTTGCGATGACATACTCAATAAGAGTAATTAAGTAATGGCTTGATTCAACAAACACAAGGAGGCTTATTGTCAGTCTGTTTTTCCTAAATGGCCATGAATTTAGTGAAATTCAGCTGTCAAAATCATAACCCCAAACCCCGAGAAACACTCTCAATTCCCAGAGCAGTTGAAAAACCCCAAGGACTTTTTTTTTTTTTTTTTGCTAGAATAGTTCCTAGATGACTAGCCAGATATCACTGGTAACATGACAGTTGCAATTGCAATCATCCCGTTGTAGAAAAAATTGAATATCCCAGAAATCATGATAGGCAGATACACTAACTATGATCCAACAATTACAACAGAAAAAACTGAAGGTCTGACCTGGAATTGGGATCGGTTGTCCAGTTCCAGTATTGCTCAGTGTCACCCCAAATAATGCTGAGAGCTCTAGCAGCAAGCATGTAACACTTCTTCCCACTCTTTTTCTCCAATTGAAAGCTCTGCGTTCCAGACATCAGTGAATTAACTATCAAATTAAACCAAGAGAAAAAGGTTTTAAGGGATGCGAAACACACAACAAGCTACCTACCTTTTTACCGTGATCGATGATGATAGGGCGATCCGAGAGAGCGAGATAGAGCTCCTTCTTGGAAGAATAGTTGAGAGGCGAAGGAGACTGGGAAATGATGGAATGGTAATCGGAAGGGAGAAAACGTTCCCACACAGCGTCCGATTCAGCGGCCGAACGGAAAACCTTTGAAACGACGGAAAACCTACACACGTCCACCGGCGTAGTGCGAGAGAGTATACTAGCAATGCAATCTTCTGGTAACCCTTGAAACTCCATTCTCACTTCTCACACCAGCACTAATAAAATAACAATGGTTATTAAAAGGCTACAAGGATTTCACGCGTTTACACGTGCATCAATTACACCCGTTAGATGAAAATCAAACGATTCATAAAATCTAAAATGCAAACCGTCCGAATTCATGATAGCGTTGAATCATGAAATTCATTTTCGTCTTCTGGAGCCCCCGAGTCTTGCTTACGCGCATTCATTATGTACGCTTTCTTCTTTCTTTTCTTTTTCTACTTTTGGCCTTCGGTGTACTCCGTGACGCGTAAGAACGATTTTGTCTTATCCACCATTTAATTTTAAAATAAATTACTTCTAAATTTTTTTAATCATCTTAGCTAATATAATTAAATATAATAATATATTTTATGAATTAAAAAACGAAAAAAAAAATGATAAAATTTAAATGCAAAGAAGAATGAATATAGTGATCTCACATGATATCCGCCTTTATGATAAAAAAATATTTTTATAAAAATACTAAATAGTCATTTGTTTTATTTTTCGGGACCTCTTTGCAATCCATCTCAAAAGTGGCCTAAAACTCTTGAGTCTTGACACCAAATGTCTCCCACGATCATCCTGACACAACGACCCATCGAAGTACATGAAGATTTTTATGAACTTTAAATCATTAACAAAACATCCAACAATATCTTCAAAATATCAAAATTTAAGATATTTACTTTAAATATTTTAAAATATATTAAAATATTTTTTATTTTTAAGAAATTTTAGAGATAAATTAAAATACTTTAACAATGAACAGTAAATAAATAAAATAAAGAACAATTCTAAGAACAAGAGTAATATGAATTGAAATAGCAAAATTGATAGCATTATTGTTGTGAGAATTGAAAGGTCTGAACAATTAGGATTGGACTTGATTTCCCTTATTTCAATGTAATAACCATAATTAATCTAATCATTCATGTAATTTATCTTTAACTCACAAATATATTTTAACTCTAATGTCTTAGGTAAAAGAGTCTAAATTATTTAGATTAATTCTCAATGTTTTTTGGTAAATAAATCTAAATAATCAACATTATTGAGTAAGAATTAGCATAACCTAATTATTATTGACCTATATTTAGAGACAATTCCAATTTGGTACTATTCTCATTTACAAGAATCAAAAGAGTGTATGTCAACAAAATTAACGATTCCTATTATCAAACAATAGGTGATCAATCTAGACATTAAGAATAAAGGAAGAATAATAAACATAAAATAATTGTATTAAAAGGGATAATTACTTGAAATTAGGTGAGTCATTCCAACCTCGACAGAAGAGGAGATTAGCTTCTCATAACTTGATTACAACCCTCGAAAGAATTCATACAAAGCGTAAAAATAACAAGCTAAAAGCCTAAGAATGATCTACTCTCTCTCACATAACAACCACTCGAATTCGTGTTGGGATCCCTTTTCATTCACGCAGTAGGTATGTTGGTGGCCCCTCAAAATCTTTGTCTTGGCTCGCTTAAGCGCATAACAAGCCACGCTAAAGTCAACATATGACCACTTGTAATTGCTGACTAATTACTAGCAAAACTCCACAAAAACATCAATAAATTCAAACTAATTAACATCCTAATGTATATAAGTGTAATTTCTTATTTAATCTTAACTTTGAATTGAAACAAGGTTCTATGTACCAAAAATGTCATATAATTACCTCAAACAATGTGTTGATTTTAACCATATTTGGCGATTATCAAGGAGCAATGATACCCTTCCCACACTCTATACATGCATTGTCCTCAATGCATAAAACAAAATGAAAGACAACCTAAAACTAGAAATAAAGACTGAAACTGAAAATGAAATACTGAAAACCAAAGGCAACCTAACACAAAACTAAATAAATCAAAAAAAGACAGCTAAAAAAATCATGGAACGACAACCTAACATGAAACTAAATGAAAATTAGGGAAAATAGAAAATAACTTCCCTAAGATGGAGGTGGAATAAGAGGTAGAAAAAGAAAAGAAAAGAAGATTTTTTTAAAATTTTTTTACCACTATCATGCTCGACAAAGACTCCAATTTCTTACTAATAGACTCCTAAAGATAATTACTTTAATTAGACACACTATAGATAAATATTCTAATATGATATCTAAAGATAATTACGTTAATTAGACATAATATAGATAAATATTCTAATATGAACTTCAAAGATAAATACTTTAATTAGGTGCATTAAATATAAATGTTCTTATTAGATCTCCAAAGATAATTACTTTAATTAGACGCTTAAAGATAATTTTCTTAATTAAGCTCACTACAATCATGGTGATATCCACCACGGCTGTTATTGGAATTCTGATGCTGAAGCTTAAGATGTTGTGAAATGACGAGGACTCTCATGATTGATCATGATCTTTATGGTTGACCATGACTGTTTATCAAGTGAAAATAACATTAGATGTGAGTTTTATCAAGAAAATACATGAAATAACATGAAAACTCATATAAAATATCACTCAAATTATGGTTTATCAATAATCTAGTTTCAACAAGTTTAGTTTAAAAATATATATATCATATTATTATTTAATTTACTTTTCTATTATTGCCTATCATTAATAAAATATTTTTTATTTATAAGATGGTAATTTATCACTTGTAAAACAAAATACATAAATTATTAAAAAAATAGTTTCTTCAAATATTTTGAGTTGAAAATCTCTAATAATAATATCAACATTAGCACCTTGTTTGTTTAAATGGAACTAAGATAAAAGAAAACAGGGAAATATGATATAAGTTATTAAGAATAGCCCCTTGTTGAAAATTAATGTGCTTTAACTTTGTTTTATGTGTAAATTTATTATTTTTATTTTAAAAAACTCTACTGTTGAAATGTTTTTGTTTTAATTTTTTTAAAAAAATTAAATGATTTTTTCACATATTTTTAAAAAATAATAATAAATAGTTTATTTCAATAAAAAATTATTAGAATAAAATTCTTTTAATTAATATAAAAATATTTTTATATAGTTTATTTATTTATTTCCACTCATCCAAATAAGCGACGACGAGAATATATTTTTTGACTGAATAAAAGCGAAGATAATTTTCTCTACTTTTTTTTATTTTCATATTTGCTATGTTTTTTCTTTCTTTAATTTACTCTAAATCCAAATAAAGCAAAGGAGATAGAAAGAATATATTTTTTAATAAATCCGTAAAGATATAGTCTCACATTAACCAAAATGTGCGATAGATATGCTAGTGTAAGAATTTTTCACCCAAACATTAAAAAAAAAAAAAAAAAACCAAAACATACATATTATAATTTTATTTACCAAAACATACATATTTATCTATTCACAATTCACAATATAAATTCGGGTTGGGGGACCCGAATTTACACTTTGATTTTTTTTTTAAATTTCAAAACCCAGTTAAGAATTTGGATTTCCCATCCCGAATTCTGAACTAGTTTTTTTTTAAGATAATAATAAATAAATAAAGAATTTGATTTAGAAATAATAAAATTAAAGAATATAAATAAGAAAAAATTAATTCTAAGTAATATTTAAACACGTGTACTTGCACATATTAATAATTTAATATTTTTTTTGTTTTATGCTATTTTTTAAGATTTGTAATAAAATTATATAATATACAAAAATGATAATTTAATATTTATATTTGTTTAAGTTATGATAAATAATGTTGATTATTCACGGTGAAAAATGAGAAAAATTAATAAGTACATGTAACTATATTATACAGAGAAAAATAAAATAAAAAAGGAAAATAATTAAAACAAATTAAATTGATTAAAAATACCGAGAATAAATAATTAGTATATCTCGATTATATTATATAGAGAAATTAAAAAACTAGGATAATTGGAATGAGACATAGAGATAAACATAATAAATACAAAAAAAAAATATAATTCAGAACTCGGGTTGAGGAGACTCAAATTTTTAATTGAGTTTTAAAATTTTTTTAAAAAATCAAAATGTAAATTCAGGTCTTTTTAATTCGAATTTACATTATTATGAATAGTAAACATGTATATTTTAGTAAATAAAATTATAACATGTAATTTTTTTTTTTGTATGTTTGGGTGAAAAATTAGCTCATGTAATTAAAATTGTGCAAGTCAAAATATGACCTTAATTAACCAAATGAAAACAAAGGAAATGGTTGGATGCCATCGATGATGTATGGCCTGGAAGATATAATCACATTTTAATTTAACTGATTTTAACCCATAAACTGGAATTTTAATTCCACAATTTTTGGAATCCATCTAAAACGACACCTCATGATCAACTCCCCTCAAATGCCCCCCCTTTTCTCTCCGAGGCATATGAGGAAATTAACCTCGTCGTTTTTTGCATGTCTCCAAGCTAGCATGGCTTCCTCTTCTTTTCATCTTTTTCTGTTAATCTCTTTGCCGTTCTTGTAGGCTCTGCTTCCCTTCCGAGGGGGTCCTTCAACGTCATTTGAGGGACCCTCGTCCTTTAATTTTGCTAATTCTTATTCTTATTAATTAATTTAACCATATAGATTATGAAAGAGAATTTTTTTGCATTGTTTCTGGATGAAAATACTGTTTAGAACGACGAATTCATAAATATCATTTACAAATTTCTTCAACCACAAGTTCTTGGAGGTTGTTTATTTGATATACACATACATCGTAAGAGGCTAGAAGCATGAACTGCTTCCCTTGTTGTGGCCCTAAAAAAAGCAATAGCAAGAGGGAGCATGGCTCTCCACCCCCAGAACTTGTTACAGCAAAAAATCCAGGTAACTGTGTGTTTTTTTGTTTTGTTTTGTTTTAATTAGTTAGTTGGTTTTGCGGCATTTTTATTTTATATTAAACTCAGACCTATATATAATTCATAGTAAAAATTGCTTGATTGATACATAGAGATAAAATGGAAGCTTAACATATATATATATATCATAGCAATTTTAATTTATTGGTGAGTACGTATTGGTTTGCATGGCTTAAAACATTGCGGTACGTGGATCCATTGGGTTCCATTGACATGCAGATATGAAGAAACAAAAAGCAGACGAGCAAAACCAAGCTGACCATGCCAATATTCAGGCACAGGCTTTCAGTTTCCGCGAGCTAGCAACAGCAACAAAGAATTTCCGTCAAGAATGCCTGATTGATGAAGGAGGTTTCGGCAGAATCTACAAAGGGATTGTTCCTTCCACCGGCCAGGTCATAAGGCTTTTAGTTTATTTATTTATTTTAAAATAATTTAAAGTGTAGAAAAAGAAAGTAGATAAAAAAATTATCTATTTCTTTTGTTTATGATTTTCACTCAATTTGTTAAGTTTTGTTTGGATCCCTCCAGCTTGTGGCCGTGAAGCAACTCGACCGAAATGGGATCCAAAGCAGTAAGGAATTTCTGGCTGAGGTTGCGGAGCTAAGTCTCTTGCACCATGAAAATCTGGTCAATCTCGTTGGTTATTGTGCTGATGGAGATCAACGTCTTTTGGTCTACGAGTTATTTGCTTCAAGTACTCTAGAAAACCGTCTTTTTGGTAAGAGAAATCTTAAAATTCAGACCTTTTAACCTCATTATTTACTTTAATTTATTAAAAAAAATTACAAAATCTTATCGACATTACGTGTTACTCCGTTATTTAACAATAATCACTCAATTTTATAATTTATACAACAAATTTATTAATAATAAAAAATATATTAAAAAATTATTACATAATCCAAGATGATATAATCTCACACTCCTCCATATTATTAAAAAAAAAATATAATTAAGTGTGACTTAAAGATTGAGATGCAATAAGTTTTGGTCGAGAGAATTTTGTTAACCTTCCTCTTTTCATTATTACCTTCCCTTCCTTATACATAATATTTCATCAAATTTTGATATAGATATACATAATATTATACAATTCTACCTTGTTCTTTATTAGTTTTGGTTAATATATAGCTAAAAAATAGGACTCTTGTGTGGCAGAGAAAAAAGCAGATGAAAGTCCATTAAATTGGTTTGACAGAATGAAAATAGTAGCGGCTGCTTCTAAAGGACTAGAGTACTTGCATGAGACTTCGAACCCCCCGGTTATATTCCGGGACCTGAAAGCGTCGAGCATCTTGGTGGACAGTGATCTCCGTGCAAAACTATGTGATGTTGGCATGGCCAAGCTTTCTGGTGGAGACAAGATGAACCATGGACCTCCAAGACTTATGGGTACCTATGGTCACTGTGCTCCCGAGTATGTAAAAGCTGGTCAATTCACCTTGAAATCAGATGTATACAGTTTTGGAGTTGTCTTGCTAGAGCTCATAACTGGACGAAGAGCCATTGACACCACAAGGCCAAACGAAGAGCAAAATCTTGTTTCATGGGTAAAATACTATTATCAATCTCTTTAATTTGGATGTTGTTTATGAGAATGATGCATGATAGTAGTTATAATTATGGAAAAAATGTATCTTAAATTCTCAATTTTCAGTTAAAATAGGTATTAATTGTTACTTTTAAAAGAATGACTTTAGTTCTCTAAATTTTTATAATTGCTCAATTTTGCCTCTCACCTTTATTATCCTAAGAAGATATTCACTAATTATTCAAAATAAAAGGATCTAAATTATCGTTTCTAAAGTATGGAGACTAGTCAAAAAAATATAGTTTAATGGTTGAATATATTGTATAAGTTATTATAAATTCTGATATTGTTTTCGATTCTCACCCATAAAAAAAAAGTATAGAGACTAAAATCAATTTTGAATCTTTTGACTGGAAGTTAAAACAAAAATAAAACACATTTGTACCTTACAATTTATAGGACAAAACTTATTTACAATTTTTTAGGTGTTGGTTGTACAGTTTTTTTTTTTTTTTTATGAGAATTGGAGTTTCCCTTTGGTAATATACATAATTATTTAATCAAATCTTTATTATGCCGATTATTGAGGTGCAACTTTCAATTTTGACATGAAAACATTACAAACATTATCCCATGAAATTGTATCCAAGTTCTGTCATCCAATGTCCAATAGCTTCCTTGATCCACGAGCATGTGTTTTTGATGTATCATGTATCAATTAATGTCCATCATCTGATAAATTTGCTTTTGTGACTGTGCAGGCAACACCCTTATTCAGGGACCCCAAGAGATATCCAGAGATGGCAGATCCACTTCTTAATAAGAACTTCCCAGAAAAAGATCTGAATCAAGTTGTTGCAATAGCATCCATGTGCTTACAGGAGGAACCAGAAGCTCGTCCTTTGATCAGTGACGTTGTAACTGCTCTAAGTTTCCTTTCCGCGCCTTCTCCTCCTCCTGCTCATGCTCCTGTCCCCCAAAAGAGTGATGTTGCTGAAAGCGAAGGGGAAAGTGATAGCGAGGGCGAAAGTGAGAGCGGAAGCGAAGCAATATCTAGCAAGGGAAGCCGCAGATCATCGGTGGATAAAAGTCAACATGATTATTCTGATAGCAGCCATCTTCCACCAGTGGTTTCCTCTAAACCAAGCCGCAAAAGCAGCACCAAATCAAGTAAAGGAAAACACAGTTCAGAATCAGGAGATGGAGTTAGCGTTTCTTCCATCAGCAGCAAGAGCAGTAGGAAATCTCGCGGTGATTTAAGCCAAAAGAGCAGCAGAAAGGCTTCAGTGAAAGATTTAAGCCAGAAGAGCAGCAAAAAATCTTATGAGGGAGATTTAAGCCAGCAGAAGAGCAGCAAAAAATCCTCCGTGGAAGATCTAAGCCAGCATAAGAGCAGCAGAAAGTCTTCTAGCACCAAAGACTTGAGCCAGAAGAGCAGCAGAAAAACTTCCATCAGAAAACCTTCTAGCAGAGTTTTGAGCCACAAGAGCAGCGTTAACGTTGCATCGGAGGATGGAAGCATTTCCTCAAGCTGTCGTAGCAGCAGTGTGGGATCAGAGGATGAAGGGGTTCGGTCAGAGCGTAGCAGCATGAGGCTATCACAAGGAAGTTATCACTCAGACCCCTATGGCAGCAGAAGGACAGAGGATGAGAGCATGAATTTATTAGACCGTGCAACCAGCATTGGATCTGATGAGGATAGTGGTCACCCTTTTGACCAAACAAGCAGCAGTGGAGGATCGAGTGTTTACTCGCGATAACTAAACTTATCAACCTCTACTTAATTGTGCCACTTGTGATGTTGATGAACATGCATGCATGCTCATTCTTTGACATGTTGCTTTGTATTTTTGTGACATATTGTGGATACAATATGTGGGATTCTTTTAAAAACTGTTACTTGAATAACAATCGTCCTTAATATTTATCTGTTTTGTTTAGTAGGCGGCATTTATATTTATTCTTTCTCTACCTTTTGTTTAACTAGAGTGAAGCTCATCGTGATTTTCCTTCGAGGAATTGTTGCTATTGTTGGAAGTGTATATCAAAACTGCAAACTCTAAATGTTACTATCATTTATCAATATTGTTTGTTATAATTGATGTTGTTTGTTATAAAAGTTGTGAAGAGAGTTGTAAATGAAAGATAAATTGTTGAAAAAATAATTTTGTTACTTTGAGTAAATGAAACTAGATTTAAATTCGAAAGATTTTGAATTCAAATTTTATAGATAAAAAAATAATCAGAAAAAAAGATTTTACTAAATATGATGAATTAATTTTTTAAATAAAGATAAATCATTAACAAACTTAATAAATTCTTTATGGCTATATATATAACGTGGTAAAACAAAAATCAGCAAAAAGCTTTTTTCTGCTCAAAGGCCATGCGCCTCAACTCCAAATTATCCATGGAATTATTTTTCTATGATGACCCATGGACTTAAATGTTGTCGAATACTTTAACTCATTTGCCTTTCGGTCACTGAGGTGACTATAGAGGATCCAGAAGACCGAAACTGCCTTGTTTCAAACATGATCATTACTTAAAAGTTAATCTATTTTTTATTGATAAATATTAATTATTAATTTATTAATTTTTTATTAAAGGAGTGATTTAACTTAGAACTTTTTCCTCCTTTTTAACTATATTCAACTAATCTTATATTTCCTAAAAGTAACTCTAATTATTTTAAGTGAACTTTGTTTATATTTTATAGCGTCAGGAATTTAAATAATAAAAACATTTTTTAGATTTTAGTTAACCATTGCTCCCTATCGAAATATTAGCCTCAAAGTTATGTACGTGGAAAAATCTGATCAAAGACGAAAGAAAAACGTTAAATATAAAGCAGATATTTAATTAAAAATTGTATTATATAGCCATACATATAGTTATTCAACCTCTGAGGCTCTGACAGTAATTCTATATGTCATGAATGCTTTAATAATAAGATTTTTTTTATTAAAAAATGAAAGTTAGCCAAAAAAGAAGAAGCTAGAACGAGAAAAGAAGTATCGAGTATTGTTGTTTTCAGTCCAATGCCATGCATGGTGGATCAAATCCGTCAGTATTGTCGTAAGACGAATTCTTCGAGTATTATCTTCATTTCTTTTAATATTTTTTTTGTAGGATTTTGAAATTAATTGCACGTGTTTAAAAGAGTGTACGTGTGAGAGAGCATTTCTAAAAAAAATATATGATTTGGGGCATCACACGTAATGCTTACAAAAGCAGTCACGCATCTTTAGGTGACGATCACTTGGTCAGAATTCTGCTTTTTAATAATGCAGTGTATTATTGAAGCAAAACGAAGAGATTATGGCATAATCATGTGGAAGTGAGATTATGTATATCACCATGTTGTCAAAGTTGGTTTTTGTTTTGGAGTGAAAGGGTCCCCCACTGATCCCCATGATCCTCCTATATTACATTCCTATTATATTTTTTTTTCCGATACTTACATTCCTATTGTAATCTACCACAGTAAATGGATAAACGGGTACATGTAGCTTATCAGTTATTATTATTATGATATTCCAAAAGTATGATAGATGTAAAAGTCATATTTAAAATTATATCTCAAAAACAATTTTACTAATAATTAGTTTGAATTAATTTTTTACAATATTATTTTCAAAAGTATTTCAATATTTATTTATTTAACTATGTATCAATTTTTATAAAATATTTTTACTAAAATTTAAGTAAAAGAAACGTTCTTTGTAGTCTTTACTTAAAACAATACAATAATCAATTAATCTAGTAACTTTTACTTCATTGTGCACAACTTTTTTTTTTCTTTCTTTTCATTGAATAAGAACACCTCCAACATGGTGATTGGGTAAAGTGATTTTGTTAAGCGTTTGTGTTTAATAAGAGTTCTGTCTATTTGCGGATGTGTTTAGCAAGTTTTGGTTCATGATAGTATTGGTTTTTTTTTTTAAAATTATTTTTTATGTATTTTTTTTTACATTGTGAACAAACTGTACTTACAAACTTGATAAAATTCAAATAAAATATAAATTATAAAATTGTGATTTACTTAATACTGGACTTTTGAATGATTTATACCACTTTGACTGAATATCCTAAAATATTGCACACTAATTTATCTGTTTTAGTGTCTGCATGCTAAGACATTGGAATAAATTCTTCTTGTTGCAAATCATGTCAACAAGAAATGTTAAAAATATATTGAAAATTATATATAATACTAAGATTGTAATAATCTTTTCAACAAAACTTTTATTGTAATTTTTTAATCAATTTGAATTCAATTTTAAAACAAGTAAATCCTTGTAATTTTTTCTACAGAAAACAAACAAACAAACAAACACCCTTATTTGTTCCAAGAAATGAAAGGTACAATACAAGGGCTGGCTAATTGACTTGACGAATCTGTGTTAAAGGATGAGATCCAGCATTCCCTGAATGAAATCCATTCAATGTTCTCCTGGGCCCATTAAAAAAGTTAGCCAAACTTATTATTACTATTATATATTGGCTGTGGCTGAGTTTGGCACATAGACACAGAGATGGGCACATGGCACAGGCATTTTGAAGTGCAATAAGTGAGAGCAGTAGACAGAGTCAACAGTGACAGTTTGGCAGCAGCCATAAACATTCAAATTCCAAGCTTTTTCAGATTGGTCATACTCTCCACAGTAACACACACCCTCTTTTCTGCAACAGTTGCTCGGTTACTACATGCCCCAGTTCTAGCCATAAGGGCATGGACACGGAGGGTCCCTATCCCATACTTGTACTTTGCTGCTTCCTCATTCAATTGGCCGCTTCATTCAACATCAACCACCACACCACACTTTGCAAAAGCAAAAGTAATTAAGTAACAAACAACAACCATCTTCATTTCACCCTTTATTTTAACTTATTATTACACCCTTTCCCTTACACGTACAAAATATTTAAATGTCTGTGTAGAAACTGATTCATGGTAAAAAAAAAAATGGTCTGTGACGGCAGTGGCCTAAGCAGTCGCTTTATTAGTGGCACCCTGCACTGCACTACCTGCTTCTGCCACCGTTCATTCTCTGTCATAATCATAATTCAACCGTGTAAAAAGGCTTTTACCATTCCACTCCCTCCCCTTGTCTTCTCACTTTTCAGGCTCTAAACACCTTCCCCACTTTCTCTAACCTTTTTGCTCCCAATTTTGTTTGTGGCTTCGATTTCACAGCTGAACAAAATGGATGTAAGCTTATTTAGTTGGGGTTCCTTTTTAGTCACTTCTCTGTGCAGCAGGGAATCATATTCATATATAGTTATTAACTAATGATTGGTTTTTTATGATGTAGGATTGGAAGAGAGACGAACACATTCCAGCGTTTGGGAACTGGGATTTCACCAATGAGTTTCCAATCACTCGTTATTTCGAGTGTGCCACACAGGCCCGTCTTCATAACAAACCTCGTCCTCTCCGAAATCATATCAAACAGGTTCTCTTAATTTCATGCATGATGATCATACGAGGGCATTTAAGATTAACTTTAAAAAAAAAATGGTTTCAATTTGCAATGGTCATGGTTCATGATGCAAGAACATATGTAATTTGTTTCAATTCCCACGTTTTTGTGATTGTGAGTGTAGAAAGCGAGGAACAAGGAGAGGCGGTGCCGGCATGTTGATGGTAATGATAGCAAAGGAAAAGTGTACGACGTAAGGGAACAGCAGAGGAAGCCAAATAGAATAAGCAAGCATTTGCAGGTGCAACAACACGACACCGTTCCACGAACTCCCAAACCTGTTGACGAAGATCTCTATAAGATCCCTCCCGAACTCCTCCACACCACCAACAAACGGGTACCTCACTCGCTCACCAAACTTTTCTTTTTGCTATTTATTTATTTGTTGATTTCTAATAATATATATAGTGTACTATATATATTTGTTTACGTTTTATATCCCATTTATATGCCAAATTTTTTAATTTCTTGACCTAATTTATGGATTTGTAGAAGAAATTGCTGGGGTTCATTTCCAAGTGTCTTGTACTGCTTGTGTGTCATGAGCATTGCTAAGCTGAAACAGTGAAACTCCTTTCCAAGATCAATCTATAACGCCGTCATTCGAAGGAGTTTTTCGAGAGGGAACGAGTGTGTTTAATTTTAATAATGCTGACAGTGATGTGTCCAGCTAAATACAGGGTTTAGATATCGAACATGAATGAATGCATTTTACTTTTTATTGGCCATAGTTTCCTTTAATTTATTCAGGTCAAATCAGTTTATGATATCCTTCTTCTAATAATACTGTTTGTTTGTTTGTAAGTGGAGTGAATGTGAATGTCCAAATGTCTAACGTTAATTAATAGTCAAGGCAAGTGTGTCTCTTTTTTGGAATCATACGCTTGGCACTTTGGTGGGATTTTCAATCCATTGTCACTTTCAGTAATTAAGCAAACATCTTGTCTTAGCCAAGAGAACAGGAATGGATGTAATATGAGATATAATAGGATTATATTTTTTTATGAATATTTTACTCCATTACTTGGCAATATATATTTTAAAATATAATACAATATTAATAATAAAATATATAATATGAAAAGAAAAACTGAAACTAAAAAAAGAAAAACTCCTTCAAAAAAAAAAGAATACTTAAATCGAAACGAATTGTTAGGCCTAGCTCACGCTGCCATATATTGAGTGAGTGGCAACTGCAAAAATTGGTCGAAGGTGATTTGGATTTGGAATGCAAACGAGCAGAGTTTTGCATCGGGTGGTTATTTCGGATTGTAATGAAAAGCAATTTATGCAAGATTACATACCAAAGCGTAATTAATCTTAATTGCATCTTTTAAAATTTAACTATATAAATTTTTTAATAATTAAACTGATACAAGACAAGTGTTTATATGGAATAAATAATAAAATCATACTTATTATATTAACTTGTTTCACCCTTTTTTTGGTGAATTAATTTCACCATGTTTAATGCAAAGGGCAGTACTAAAGATTGAGATTTCTGTCAAAAGAAAAAAAAAAGATTTAGATTTTGTACTTGAAGATATGGACTACAAGATAGAGGAAAAGTTGAATAGTCAAAGATAAAAGCCTAAAAAAGAGCTGCAAGGAAAAAGAAAAGTGGAAGCAATGAAGGCACTTTTTAAATACTCAACATTAACATCAACAACATTTTTAATTCAAGTTAATTAAGATCAGTGATAAATAAACCTAATAATAAATTGTAAATGTGACAAAAAGAAAAAGGAAAAGGAGAAGAAAAATGTAGAAATAAGACAAAAGAGAGAAAAAGTGGTAAAAGAAAAAATGAAAAAAAAGGAAAATAACTAAAACAAGAAAATGATTGGAACATAGAATAATTAATGAGTTTAACTCTCCACCAAACTTATAGTTTTTTTCCACTTCATCCTAAGACATACCGTTCACCAATCTATATCTCACTTCATTAGGTCTTGTTTAACTAGCTTTCCCCATATAAAATTCGATCGATCTCTACCTCTCATTATGTCGAAGTCTTCGTAACTACTTTTTAAACACTGACTATCTTTTTTTTTTTTACCTTGCACGAAAAATAAAAAGCTTTTTCTTTATTAATATTGACAACTAATCAGATTCAAATATCAATCAATTCGCATTAAAAAAATAAAACTACAAATCAATTGTCTTTGTATTCTTGGGCCTTGATATACTTTTCAGCCTTGGCAAGCATGTTCAGAAGACAAATCTGATTATGGGCTGGACTGGCTATTCAGCCCCTGGCAAAATTCGAAGCCCGAAATTGTTAACATGTAGAGGTGGTTGTTTTCTGCGTTCCCCTTTTTCCAATGGCACCATCTTTATTTTTTAAATATTATCTTAAATAAAATTGCTTTTATTAAATTCTTTCAAAATTTAATTTTGACAGTGATTTAATCTTCCTTCTAATTTTTTAGTTCTGAAATGTATAAAACACTCTTATAGAATTGAATTTCAGAAGAGTATTTACATTTTGAAATTGAAGTTTTAGAAAAAAAAAAATTAAACATTGAAGTATTCTGACACTGAAAGTATATTATAAGTCACTCCCATAATTAAATTTCTGAAAATTAAAATCATTTGAGTAATACAAATTAAATTTTGAAACAACGAAAAAAAGGTGGTGTAATCAGTAAAAATGATGATATAAAATAGCAGGCTTGTACACTTATGCTGAAAAATTGTCGATAAGGTTTCATACCTTTAGCAACTTAAACATAATCCAATAATTAGAATTGGTAATTATTAATATTTATTACAACTGATGAATCAAACTAAAGCTCAACGTATGATCGATGAACCCTGTTATATATTTTGGATAACCCTAAAAAAACAAAACATATGGCAACCGTACCAACGCATGCATTATCTGAGCTGATGAGTACTCTCTATTTGGCACTTATTTTTTATCACTAACCAAGTTAACTAATAAGCATATCTCAGTATATTATAATAATTGTACTTGTCCCATCCAGTAACTATCATGGTCCAGTCTAACCTAGTAAATATTGAGGTGAGGGATGACCCTATATATTTGTCTATGAGTATAGCGTTATCTCATTTGTGAGAAATACCCATCGGTACGTAGGTACGGTAATGTTATTGGATTTATTATATTTCAAACATCTCTATACATCAAACACTTTATTAATATTCTTAATTTTTCTGTCTCTCTTTTTTTCACATCTCATCAGTATTTTTTTTCCTTTTTATCTTTCTCAAGGTGTAAATTGATTTTGCTAATTAAAGAAATACTTTTTTTCCTTTGTTATTGTACGAAATAATGTTTCACATTTCTCAATCATTACTTTTTTTCTTTCTCTTCAGCATTGTTAATGCTCCACAATATACTTGGCTGTGGATGCTTGAAGAAATATTATCAGCTAGGAAAATAATATTTCACTTCCTTTATTATGGATAAGTCCTACCATGCCTTTTCACACGATAATTAATTTCTGAAAAGCTCCGTTGATGACCACGAATGGCGAGTTGCATCTTACACTGAGCACACCGCCAAACAGTTGTTACAGATCGCGATAAGATAACCGGTGGTGAAGAAAGTTTTTTTGATCCGTACCGGTGAAGAATGTTTTTACTTCTCTGCATTGATATTGCAAAAGCTTTGTGTGTATCTATAAGACCGAGTAAACTCTTATTTTGAACATTTTATCACAATCATTTTTCTTTTTCAAAATTAAATACATCGTCAAAGTAAATTTCAAAAGTGCATTTAAAATACTTATTATACGATATTTTTATCGCCATTGAGAATGCAAAAACCCGTTTCCGTCCAGTTGTCATGTTTGTACATTTTATCACTATTTTTATTTTTTTAAAAATACTTAGTATACAATATTTTTGTCCATTTATTACTCTGTTTCATTATATTGTAAACATAATTTTTAAAATAATTATTATAAAATTAATAAATTTATTATATATGATTGTTTATAATTAAATGTGTCTAAATATGAATTATTTATCATAATTGTGAAACCTGATTTGGTCCAACTAATCTGATTAATCCAACTGGACTGGTTATTTTATTGGACTGGTCACTTAATTAATCTAGGATGATCCAACTAAATCCGGCTGATTAGGTTATCGGATTGTGATTGGATCGGTTTGACCTGGTCGATTTTTCAATTTTTTTTATTAATTTTGGATTTTTTTAAAATAAATTTTGAATTATTATCAATTATTATTTATAATTTTGAAGTATAGATTGATTTTTCTTATTCAAATAATGTTAATTATATATTTATATATAATTTTAAATTTTTAATAAACCGAATCACTTACTAATTTACTGATTAGATCACTAATCCATTACTTTGAGTGGATTTCACAATTATCCTATTTACTTTATTAAATTTGTGTCACTATTTTTTTCTTAAAAATATTAAATGAAAGAATAGTGATAAAAAAATCCTAAAGAAATTATTTTGATGGCAAATTCAATCTTTAAATATTGAAGGATTGACAGCTTGGTGGATATTTCTAGAGTTTACATAGTGACAGTTTTCTTTAACGGATAGATTGGATTGCTAATATTTTTTTTTTTTTAAAAACTAATACAACGACATATATAACTGTGAAAAACAGAATTAAAAATGTTGATTATTTTTATAAAAGACCTAAATTTCATTTGGTATTAAACGTAATGTAAAATTAGTTTTTTATTATATATATTAAAGTTTTAATCAAACATTATGTTACTACTTCTTGTATAACGTTGTGTAGCAACTAAACCTGATAAGGCATGAGCTGCATAGGACGCGATCATCACATCTAATTAATAATGGGCCTAAAGCTGGGTTGGAGTTAGGTTACGTAAAAGAACCCTACACTACCCCGTAGACTGGTAGAGTAATAAAAACACATACGATGGAATAAGGAGTCATCAATTTGTTAAGATTCTCAAAAGTAAAAATAAAATATAATAATAATAATAATAAAAGATTTTCTGAATATTGTGAGACTGTGAGTCATTTTGAAATTTAATGCTGGCTGCATTTTTTTTACAATTAACGGCAAAAACTAGACTCTTATTATACTAATAAAAGGTTTTTATTATTATAATAAATAATTTTATCAAATATCTCTAATTTAATGAATTAATTTATATCAACCGCATATATACAATGCAATATGCACCATCGACAAAGTACGAAGTACAAACACGCAACATGGCAGCGCTTGAAATCAGTTCTCTGCGTGCCAAAAACGAGGAAAATAATCACAAAGTTAGATGTCAAAACAACAATGAGCGAGGTGGGTAGAGAATAAAGCTTTCCTTTTAGGAAGAAACAAATATGATGATACAATTCATTCATGTGGCTTATTGCTAATAATGAAGCCACGGTCGCACATAATGTGCATTCGAGTTTTGTTTCCAATTCTCAATTTACATTTACCAGATATCTTCTGTAGTACAGGACACAAGAAACTAAACTCATGTACAAAGAGGTGATCTGCAATTTTCAAGGCCTAATTTCACCAAGAAATATTAGTTCGGTATACCCTTTCTATGAGAAACAGGGAATTAATATTTTGTTGTACTTTTTTCACATAAAAGATTTTCAAACCAAATAATAGACACTAACTACAGCTAGTAGAGGATTGAGCTATGTCGAGCCTGTCAAGAATAGCGCGAGTTTTCCTTCTGGCCCTTGAATTCCCGCATTGTGCAAGCTCAGACAATGTGCTATTGACCATTTCATCCTCCCTAATTTCCCTCCTTTTTTCTCTATTATTGAAACAGATTATGTAAAGAATCGCAACACAGTTCTCCTTGACGCGTTCTGATGTTGTGTTTTCCTTTTCCCTTAAGATATCCAACAAGAAGAGAACATCACCATGGTTCACCAATGCTTCAACAGCCTTGGGATGTGTAGAGAGAAGTGCTAGCAGTGCCAACAACTCATCAACTAAAGCATGGTCAACGATCTTTCTGAGAATAACTTGCACTGCACCTTCCCTTACTGTTCTCCTTTTGTTTTCATGCGCGTAGCATAGTTTGAACAGTGCTGAAGCAGCATCTTTCATAGCTGGTGTGGTGGATTACCCTCTTCTAATAAATCCACCAAGTATTTGATAACAAACGACTCCGTCGATAAGAGCTCTTGGGAGTCATCAGCCTGTTATCCAGATTTTCCTATTATGGGATTGTTTGCATCAAGAGCTGACATTGAGAAAATTGCTGCAGATGCATTGCTTCTCGTTTGAACTATTCCTCTGATTTAAGCGATTCTATAAGAAGTCAAATGACTTTTTCGTCCTCTGCAAAGACCCTCTTGTTGTCATCGTGAATTGAAAGATTAAGAAGAATTGTGATCAAGTCCTCATGGAGCTCGGAGTCCACACAAGCCGTGCCGGGTGATAAGAGTGTTCGAAACCCTGGCGTTCGCTTTATTAACTGTCGAAGCTCTTTTTGTTCGGAGACAAGGGCATGGATGTAAGTTATACGTGGTTTTTAGAATTTTCTATTGAAAATATAGAGTTTTTTCTAATAGAGAAATTCTCATAAATATTTCTAACCTTGTATCCAAACAGGCCGATTGATAGGTTGTAGAGTAATGTACGCAAACGGAGTCTGTGAGTCTCGGTTAGTTATTAGTCGTGAATGTCCCAAACGGGCTTTGGTAGTTCAAGTCCGTGGTCTTTACACCACTGTGAAATCATGTTTTGGAGCAAGCAATTAGGGGTGAGGATGGAGTCTGAGGGCATATTCTGTGCTCATTCAACCACCTCTGAATAAATGTGTTATTTATTGTGCATCAAATAATACACTGGGACAAAAAAGTTGCCTAATAACTCAAGGATTTGTGTTATATTGTTCTCGTGTTTTATCGGTGTACATCAAACGAACCTATAGAGTGTGACCAATTCTATTAAGATAACAACTATTATTACTATATATAATTAATACCAATGATTTTTTGGATACTTTATTCTAAACACCTCATTTAATTAACACAATTCTTTATTTCTGTTTCTATTACATAATAGTATCAATTATCACCCCTCTATTTTTTTTTCGCTATTATCTCTTTAATTTCTTACTAAATGTCAAATAGATTTTTGGGTATATTAAATTAAAAAATCCCTTTTATTGTTATTGTTATAACTATATTAAAAGCGTAATGATTGATAGACAGTTCTCTACACTAAACACTCCAGTAACACTTTCTTTTTCTTTTTATCAAATGATAACATCATATATATGCTACTAGTATATCATACTTATATCAATTAGTTTCTTGCTATCCACCAATCACTTTTTATGTTGAAACCTTACGCAAGGATGAAAGAATTGATCTTTATTATTGGAAGGGAAAGAGAGAGAAGTCAACCTGTCTAGTGGCCAAGATAACAGGATCTGTCATCAAGTTTCCAGAGAGGGGGCATCGAAAGTGTGGAGGAACAGTTACATTGTTCAAGTTGCGAGAGAGAGAGAGAGAGAGAGAGAGAGAGATGGCGCATTTCAAATCCTTGAGAGCAGAAAGAGCATCCATGGTCTCATCCGCGGCGCGTACGGTGTATTCATCACTCTCCACGACAGTCTTCACCAATTCCCGCAACATGTCTTTGAGTGCAAGTACTTGCTCCTCGGTCGCCAATGCAGAACAAGAACTGCCACGTTCACGCGCGCCTTTCCCCTTCTCTGAAATTGTTGTGAGGTTTTGACGAAGATGAGAGTGAGTGGCTGTTGACGAATCTTGATAACAGAATTTGCCTGCGGAGTGCAGAGGCGAAGAGTGTATCAAAGCCACCCAATAAGGGCGTGTCAGTCTGACTCTATGGTGTTTACGTGTTCAGTGCACGATTCCCGTCCACGGGCCATGCACTTTCCACTCATATCACCAATGAACCATATTAAAAATATATATAAAGTGCACTATTTTTCTTTTCTTTTTTAGTAAGAAAGTCGGGGGAGGTTTTGACTAATCTATAGTTGAGTTGTGCGATTACTGTTTAAGTCATTAGGTTGAAAATGTAGGTTTCTAAATGTTGTTTTGAGTTTTAAGTCTTGAATTTTTGTGAGATGATCCTTAATTGTGCTATATTAGTTTAGTATCATTTTTTTTTTGTAATTTCTTTGATTTTAATTATATGAACTAGTTATTGCCTGTATTATTTGACAGTTCAATTCACATTAAAAAAATGAAATAAATAAAATAACACATTTTTTATTAATCATGTATTTTTCAATTTAGATTGTAGCTGTTTTACTCAAACTTTTGAGGATGATCAAATGTTTCGCATAGGGTGGAATCAATGGTTGTTGCCAGGAGGTTTTCAACATCGCGGTGGACTTAGGAAGTGTAAGAGATTTACTATGTACAAAGAGTCTAAAATCAAGTTAGTGAAAGAATAAAGTCAAGACGTCGGGATTAGAATGAATGTGCAACTCAATGTTAAATTTGAAGTATTTGTATGTTATTATGTTAATCAACCTACAATTTGACGGGGAGTGCAGCTTCAACGTCCTTAACTATTTTCAAAATATTCAAAAGGATGTTATAAAGTCTTTAGGTAGTTAAATTCCGTTGAAGAACATTTATCTATTGTACATGCTTACTAGTCAAAGTGGCATCCATTAAAAGCTTAAACGTTAAGTTTACTTGTTTTCTAACCCCCCAGTTAAAAATACTTTTATGTGCATATAGATATAGGTGAACGTCTATACTTAATTTTAGTATTATTAAAATTAGATTTGAAAACTTTTATTTCAAAAGACTTGTATTAGGCTAAAATTTTCATCCCAAGTTAACACAAGTTGCGGTTATTTACTTATACTCAAGTATATTTTTAAAAGCAAACCAGATTTCAATTTATTGTACCCAAACTTGTTTGTACTGATTAACAGACTAAAAAGTAATCAGAATAAACAGTCGGGATAGTTCCTCAGTTCCTTTATTCCACAAAATTGTACTGCATTGCAATTTAATGTCCGATTTTTTTTTTTTTTTTTTTTTTTATGTGGAATGCCCGATTTATTTAAATATACAACTCAGTAATCAAACTATTTCATGTTACTCTTTAAAAGTGATAGCAAAAACACAAATGGAAAACGAGTTTCCAATTTGCACAATTTTTAGAAGTAAATCATACACTAGGTCAGGCTATAGCCTATAGTTGTCACACTTGTTTCCCTCCTTTTTGTATCTGGCATGAGCAAGGGTTTACTTTATCAGAACCTGACATCATTTTTGTTGAAGTCACTTCATCACAGCAGGATCTCTTCTACTAAACAAGGAAGAAACCTAGTGAGCCAATTGAAGAATCTGTCGCTCTGAAGAAGCAAGTATTTAAAAAGAGCAGAAGAATTCAGGTAGAAATTGAATGATTCTGTTGTTTCAAGCCATTCTGAAATCAAAGCACAGAATTGGACGAACCAAAAGCATTAATGCTCAATACATTTTGATACAATAAATAAAAGGCTAAATAATGACAAAGCTTGACCAACCTTGGCAAATTCTACGCTAAGGTTAGGAGCAAGTGATTGGAAGAGAACACAACAGGGAAGTTGTTGATTCAAAAAATACTTGGAAGTTCAAACACGTTCAAAAACAATCACTCCTAAGTGAGACGTCAGATTTAAAATTCATTTCCAAAAAAATGACATAATTTTCAGTTGCCTCTACAGCTGCTTCACCTTAATACCTAAAGCCTTTGTAAGATATCAAAACTATATATAATTGATCTAGTAGTAGTTAAATGATTCAATATCCAAAGTAAAGCATAATCCAAACTGTTTCATTTCTCCTAGCACACCACACGCATAACCATAATTGATTCAAAAACTATCTTTTTTTGTTAAGTAAAACAATCATAGAGTAAATTACACAAATCTAGCGATATAATAGATTCTAATGTGGTTGACATAATTGGTATTCTATTACTTTTTCTCTAAGACACTAATAATATTAGTAACAACAGCAACAACAATAATAAAATCACTATAAGGCAAGCTTGTTTAGATGCAATTTCACAATCAAGGATACAAAGGAGGATACATTGATAAATCGCTGAAGCTTGATAAGTTATTACTGCAAAGTTGTGCAAAGAAACCACGTTAACAGTAGAACTTCACATTAAATTTATATACGTTTAACCTCCAAATAGGAAATGTAACTAGCAAAACTTACCCAAAAGCCACAGCAGGTGTAGTGTCTTCCCAGTTCTGAGCAAGACAATGCTAATAACCTTCCTTGTCGTGAAATTTATCTGACTTGATATATTTAGAGTCCGAGGAGATATCATCCTCACAGATAACAAGAGATTCTGAAGGATCATATCGATCTGAAAATGCATTATTGGGGAAAGAATCTGAAATATGACTCCTGTGAGTGTCCTTTTGCCATCCATCTCTGATTCTAGATGAGTTGTCATGCTTCTTTCTATTTGAGTAGTAATCCTGCTTGTTATGATGACTACTATGCTCACGCGATCGACTATAACTTGAGTACCTTTCAGGGCTTATAGAATGACGGTATCTATGATATTTTCCTTGGTCAGCATTCTGTTGATCTTCTCGGTAATAATGGCACCTATGATGCTCATGTTTCTGTTGTTTGTCATCTCTAGAAAATGCATCCTCCAGACTTTTGCTTTGATCACAACAGTTAGAGTCTGATTGTTGCTCACTACAACGCGGGTTACTGATTGTAAGTGTAGGTGAGTTATTACAAATCTTTCTTGAACTATTAGCTTCCATAGGAATGTCACGGTGAGGAGGTTTAGATGGAAACAACCCACTCTTTTCAGACATCTTCACAGGGCTCTCAAAACCCCCAGCTTGCTTGATTTGGTCCATGAAATCCTCTATCATGTACCTCATTACCTTCAAGGAGGAATTTAAAATTAAGTATAAATTAGCTAAAATTAAAAAATTAAATTACAAAATGAAAATCTCACTTCAAATAATTGTGCTAAAATAGTGCTATAAGACATATAAGCCAAAACAGGTCTCCACCACCTCTGATACAATAGTAACACCAAGCCATCAACTAGTTGTGTGTTTGGATTGGCAGGGTCAAATTTGATTTTGAATGAAATTGATTATGAAGTAAATTAGGGAAAATCCACCCTTATTTTTTCCATTAAAATTGCTTCTACTAGAAGTGAGGGGTAAATTAGACAAAATCCAACTAGAATTGATTTTGGTAGAAGTAGAAGCTACTCCTCCTACTTGCTTCAACTCCACCATGATTTTTTCCATAAAATTCAAAATCAAGTTTGACCTACCTCACCATGCTCTACCATGATTTTAAAGCCAATCCAAACACACACCTAGAATAACCGTGATAATTACAAGATACTCAAGATTATTCAGCTTCAATGGAGCAATCGGAAAATGAAACGAGGACTAAGTATGTGAAGTTACCATGATTCAAGATATAAGTAGAAAATTTCAATAACCACAGCAGTACTTCTAACCTGTAAAGGTGATTGATTTGTTTTCTTGCCACGATAGGACATTCTTCGACGTTTGTAATCCCTTTCTTCAGCTAGCAACTCCTCTCGTGTCTTTTCTCTAGATGTTTCCTACAATTGATAGCAGATAGAAAATATGTAATTACAGGTAAAATAAAATAAAATATAATATTCACTTCATGATCAGGATTCATTAGGGTGTGTTTGTATATGTGCTTAATTTTAACTATAAAATTGCAACCTTGTTTTCAGAAGCTTATATATATGAAACAGTGAAAATAATTTTTTATTATTGTTTTCACTATTTCCTACATAAAGTTTTGAAAATATGAAATGAAGAAAAAATAGAAAATGTTTCCTCAAATTAAACAGCCCCTAACATAGCATGACTTAGGCACAAATTGATAACAAATTGCACTCATGCTATTGAATGCCGACCAAGTAAGGAAAACAAAAAGAATGTGGATTGAACAGTCGTTTTCATTTTTGGCTGAACCTAGGGCATCTCCCTATCAAGCGACATTAACTAATCCCCTAAGATACCAAGATTCATTTAAGAAGTTGACCTCTCCTAACATAACATATGAGCAAACTAATTCCCTAATTAGTCATCTGTTTGGCATTTCAGTGCTATAAAGTATAAACAAGGAAAAGAAAGGAGTAAAACCCCATCTAGTTAGACAAATTAAAGAATCGCAACACAAGACCTTATTCTTCGGAAAATTATTATAGATTAAAAATACCTGGTAGGATGATTGTGGAAGATGAATACTATCATGATCAATTAGAGGTCTATAATCAGGACGCTTTGTCCGCTCTTCATTTGCTTTCTCAGACAAATAAGAATACTCAGCAACCCTAGAGAGATAAACCTCCATGTATTCAGATTAAGCTCACAAAATTCCAAATCATTTGATTGTAAATGACCAAAGCCAAGATAAAAGACAGTATTCGTATCTAATAAGTTTCACCAAAGACACATTTCTGAAAGAAAATATACACAATTTGAAGAGTATATAAATACAACATACAGCTGATAGTTACTTGGCTGCTGAGAAAACCAAAATCCCTTAATTTTTTGTTCAAGCAAAGATCGTTCGTGCAGTGCCGCAACAGCCGCTGCAACTTGGGACACAGAAATCTTTCTATTCAGTATCCAATTTTTCTTTTCTCCACACTGAGCACCAGGTTTCGCTTCTTTGGGGTCTCCACTCTCTGTACCTAAATTTTGGGACTCTTGCTTTGAAGCAGCATTGTCCCCTAAAGGAAACAACAACAGAACCGAAGCACCAACCAGAATGCATTTTTTCACGAAATTAAGAACATAAGCCTTTCCGTTAGCCGCACCGTAAAGAATCGAAACCTGAGACGCTAACCACGTCAAAGCCTGGTTCGTGACGGGGCAATCCACGAGCGAATTTTGGTTGTCCACGGAAACGGAAGCTTCTCTCAGAATTGACTTGAGGCACAGACAGCATAGTAAAAATATATGGTGCTGCATAGCGGTATCAATAACGACGCCGTATCGAGGCGAATTCGCTATCATCCAGTCGGTTAAGTCACGGTCGTTGGCAATTCCGAGACATGAAATTGCACGAAGAACGGAACTGGAGTAGGAAGCGGGAAAATCGTTCCAGCAGTCGAGTTCACGTGCGATGGAGAAGTACTGAGAGGGAAGAATGGGCGGGTGGAAAGACGCGCTCTCGGGGTTGGAGTGGGTATCTGTGTCCGAGCATTCGAGAGATAAAAACGAGGGAAGGGTGAGGGAGGCGGTTCTGGTGAGGGAGTCCGCATGGGAGAAAGCAACGACGGCGGGGCAATCGCGGTAGAAGAAGTTGGAGAGTGAATCGAGATAGAAAGAGAGTTGATCGGAGGGAGAATTGTGGAGGGTTTTGGGGTAAGTGAGAGAGGGGTTTAGATCGGGGAGAGGGCGCGGAGAGGAAGGGCAACGGAGGTGGTGAAGGAAGAGGGAGGGAGGGGGAAGGAGGTGGTGGGGATTGAAAGGGCATTGTATAAGGTTGGAGTTTAGGGTTGGCGGGGATGGTGTGAGGGAGAGAACATGGTTTGAGAGAGTGATTAGGTTGTTGAGGGATGTGAGGGTGGAAGAAAGGCTAGAAGAGCTGGGAGATGGATTCATGGATGCTCTTCACTTTCAGAAACTCAATCTAAGAAGAACGAACCCCCTAGAATCTTGATTGCCGCCGCACCAACTCCTCCAAGGAAAACCACCGCGCTATTCACCCCGCTCCAAGAACATGGATGCATACGTGAGAGAAGTGTTATTTTTGTTGGCTCTTGCTAAATACGCCTCCCTGTTTGCTAAGTCAGCCCCTCTTTTTTCTAATTAAAATTATTATTACCCATTATATCCTTTTTACCCTATTTCGACACCCCCATCTATTATTCTTTAAACTTCTTTCACACCCTATCTTTTTTTATAGATAATTTTAATGGGTAATAAGAATAGTGATTCCATTGTACTTTTTTGTGCACCCAACTAGTACAACAAAAGTGTGTTTCCTTTGAACATATGGATTTGTGAAAAATGTGTACAATGAAATCATGATTTTGTTGTAAAAGTGGAGTCAATTAAGCATGTATAATAGAAGTATGATTCTACTGCACAATGTACAATGAAAATCATACTTTTGTTGTACAATGTACATAAATTGTTGCATAACAAAATCTTGATTTCGTTGTGTTACATAAGAGGCATATTTGTAACAAAATAAAATTATGATTTCATTGTGTTATATAAATTCTTACACAACAGAATTGGCTTGCCAAAAACCTGGAATCATAATTTCGTTATGCATATGAAAAAAAATACCTTGCACAAGGAAGAGTTGTGTGAGGCAAGGAGTGAAGAGAGAGAAAGAAAAAATGAAGAAGGAATGAAGAAAGGAAAAAAAGAAAGAAAGAAATGAACAAAGGAAAGAGAAAGAGTGATAGGTGGAAAAGGATAGTGCCAATTATTGGAAAAGGTATTTTGGTCCATAGCAAAATAGCAATTTTGTTGCTTCAAAGAGTGATAGGCATCAATAGCAATTTTGTTGGGACAATAACAAACCCAGTTATGTGAGATCTAGCTTGCATTCTCATATATGGCCCAAAAACATTTCGCACTAAATAACTTCAAGAACAAAAGATGAGATATATAACATAACCCCAAAAAAATTGTTTTTTATTTAATTATAAAGTGGTTATGAAATAGTATAAAAAATGATAAAATACAGAACATTAAAAACTCAAAGGACAGGCATTTGTTATTATGAAGATAAAAATACTCAATTTACCTTTTCATTATCCTAAGTCCTAACTCTCCCAGACATTAAAACTACAGTCATATGTAATCATCACTACCACTTTGAACGCCACTATCATTATCTCCATCATCTTCATCTTTATTTTTTTATAAAGATAACCTTGTCGTTTCTTAAGAATTTAATTATTATTTTCCAAGTAATTCGGTACTCATAAAATAAGCCTATATATTATAGGCAATTTTTCATTAGTCCATCTAATACTTATGTGTATCAAACAATATCATTCAGTGAAAGAAAGATATTTGTGTTGTATTTCAATTACCAAATAATAGACTGATCAAGCTATTACTCAACTATACAATACAGTATTACAGTTCTGGAGTGCATATTCTATTTCTCAATAAACAACAAACGTAGTCGTTGGTTTTGAGATTAGAATATATATGAATTTTCCTATTCGCTTAAGACATGGAGGGGAAAATAAATATATGTACATTCTGCTTGTTTACCCAAAATGCCGACTGGTTAAGATATTAAGAGTAGGTATAATATTTGTCCAGAAGGATAAAGATAAAATAAAACACGTTATACTTATGATTTTGCAATTATAAAATATAACAGTGGAGGAGAAGGATCAGAATTTTGCCAGTGGATATTCCAAGTTTCATAATTTAAAATGAAACACAGATTTATAAATTTTGAAGTCAATGTCATGAAACTCTTCAATTACTAACAACTCTTCTTGTTGGTACAAGTACTATCTTATTCTTATCCTATTGCATGGGTAGAAAAAAAGAAGAAAAATATAGGGAAACGAAATAAAAGAGAGAAAATGATAGATATGAAAAATGAAAAAAGAAATAAGAAAAAAAAATAGAGTAGAAATGACATGGAAGTGAAAATAAATGTTTGATAATGTATGTTTGTAATTACTCTTAATTTCTACAAAATCTGATATCTTTCTTGGGTAGGAACTAGGAACCATTCATTTACGTCACTTGTGTGAATGAGTCATCTTCAAACACTGTAGTGCGTTTGAAATCCTTCGGTAGTGTAAGAAAACAAATCAAGCTAGGATGCAACTTAGTCATTCCCCGGATAGAGATCTCGGATCAAAGACTTTGTCGACAAGATAAATATACAAAAGTGGACACTCGTTTCTTTCAAAATATAATTACGGGTTGATACATATTTGAAAATTTAATCAATTTTTTGTCTAATATAATTTCCATTATCCTCAACTTACTCTATAAGATATCTATACCGTAACATGAAGACCAATTAAAGACTTTGGCAAAAATAAAAATAAAACCATTGAGGTGTAGCACTAGTTTTGGTCTTCTAAATGCTCACAAGATTTTAATTAGCCGCCGGGTCTCAAAATTAACATGTTCTAAATCATACACCAGCTCCCATTATAAAACTAAATATTTCAAGCACAGGTAGTGGATACGTACAATATCGAATGTACCACAACTTCTGTTTTTATAAAATTATTGTTTATAATCATTTATATAATTCAGAGACTAAAATTATTTAGTCACTACACATCCACCGAAACAGCAACTGATGTCATTATCAGAAAACATTTTAAAAACTTATAAATTATATGTAGTGACTGAATTAGACACAGACTTTCTAGCGACTGAAAGAATTCAGCCGTTACACAGTTACTGATATATTATATATCTTACTGTTTTAAATGTATTTAAGAATTTTTCATTCTCAATTATTAAGCAGATTAAACAGGTTAAATTAATTATTTAAAAAAATCAGGTAGTAAAATTTAATATAACCACTAAAATGTGACTAGGTTTTGTTGCTTTTAGCAACAAAAACAACCATCACTTCTCTTTTTATAAAATTACTGTTTATAACAATTTATATATATTTCAGATATTGAAATTATTCAGTCACTACACATCCACATAGACAACAATTAATGTTATTATCAAAGCATTATTTAAAAAATTATAAATTATATATAGTGACCGAATTAGAGACAGATGTTTAGTGATTGACAGATTTCAATCCTTACACAGCCATTGAAACAATGACCAACATTTTTTTATTCTATAAAATTCATTTTAATTAAATATTAGCGTCCAAAGTAGAGAAAGAAGGGTTCGTGGTAATAAAATGACCAAATCTCAAGCGACTGAGTAGTTTTTATTAGCGACCAGATGAGTTGATCGTAAGACATGGAACGATAATATTTCAGTCTTTATTTTCGTATCTATGTCTGTCGATGCCCTAACTAGCATCCATTGACGAATATAGAGACCGGTTGTTTCGATTGCTAAAATGCTTAGAAAGTAAGACCATTAATATAAACTTTAATTTGAATAATACATATAAATAAATAAAAAACATGTTATAAATAAATGATCCTTATTTTTATGGTTATATTCAGCAAGAAATTTTAGCTAGTATTAACTTTTTATTATTAGTTGGAAAAGTTGTTTAACTATTAAACAAGTTTTTTTTAGTAGTTTTTAACTTTTTTTTTATTTTCTTTCGCTTTTATCCTTAATATATTTATTCATTTTTTTGTTATTTTTTTAAAATAAATCATGACTTTATTATTTTTTTATCATTTTACACTTTTCAACTACTTCAACAGTTAATTTTATCGAACATTTATAATTTAATAAGTTAGTTTTTTAGTTTTCGACTAATATTGTAAAACATGATTTTTTTATTTTAAAAAAAAAGTTTTTTGACAAAAGAAACTATAACAAACAAATCCAATGTTTGATGGAAAATGGCCCCTATCTCCACCTGAAAAAATTGTGTCTTTGCTCCCTATCAAGAAAGAACAACAAAGAAAGTAAAATAAAATAGTTAGCAAAATAAGTTTTACTGTCATTGGAAAATCATCAAAGCTTGAAGAAGTCACTTTGTTATGGACAAAGGTTACTATCTTTGTCTGTTCTTATTGAGTGAAAGTGATTAATTCTCAAGATCCTTATTTAATCACTACTACAACAATACTATTTAAAGTCGGTTATTTGGGCCATTTAAAGTCGGTTTTGTAACCGACCTTGTATTAGGCGTCGTAGTATACCCAAGGCTACAAAGTCGGTTTTTTAAAAACCGACTTTGAAAATTTTTTTGAATATTTTTTTATTTTTTTTAAATTCGCTTATTCTAAGTCGGTTATTTTAAATAACCGACTTAGAAAGTACCAATACAAGGTCGGTTATTCCAAAAAACCGACTTAAAAAGTATGATAACAAAGTCAGTTTTTTAAAACACCGACTTCGAAGATTAGGATACAAGGTCGGTTTATTAAAATGACCGACTTAGAAAGGGTATATATGAAGTCAGTCCTTTAAAAGAACTGACTTAGTTTGTTCATCTACAAGGTCGGTCTTTTAAAAAACCGACTTAGAAGGTATGAAAACAAAGTCAGTTCATTTAAATAATTGACTTAGAATTGATATATACAAGGTCGGTTCCTTCAAATAACCGACTTTGAGGGTCCCATTTTTTTTTAAATACCATTTTTTTTTAAATACCATTTTTTTTAATTTGCCCATTTTTTTTTAAATACCATTTTTTTTTAATTTGCCCATGCAATGCCCAATGTATCAAATCAGCTATTTCCTTCTTTTGTACTATTTAACTAGTATTCAAGATAATATTAATTCTTAGAATCTAATCTTAACAGCTTAGGCTTAGCAAGACCCCAAATAGAAATTTCTAATAAAAAGATCCAGTCTAGGTCTTGGACTGAACAACATGAAGAACTACA
>PYAF01004398.1:1345025-1385950 GCA_007407185.1 Glycine tomentella | reverse complement strand
GGGATTTGTAGACTTGCAGTGAAGATGGGGTCAGGAGGTGAGGGATTTCACCTGGCAGAGGAGGAGGGAGTAAGAGAGGTGGGGGTCGGTGGCGGCGTTGATGAGGGCAGAGCGAGACGGACGCGCGTTTGAACGGATGGTGTGGAAGGTTCTGGAATGGGAATGTGAGAGGTCGTCTTAAATTAAAAGATTTTCGTTTAAGTTTTTAATATTTTAAAAATCATCAAAGTCGGTTATTAGTAAAATCCGACTTTGAATTACTTAACACAACGATGGTTTCAACGAAACCGACTTGGAATTATTGCATTCTAAGTCGGTCATCCAAAAACCGACATTGTTATTGTATCAGTGTTTAAATAATTACGAAAATGCCACCGGTTCTTCTACAATGTCGGTTATTTTACAACCGTCGTAAAACTGGTGTCGTGAAATGGGGCTTTCGTAGTAGTGAATATAATGATTAAATGTATGAAAGTTTACAAGAATTAAATAGAAAGAGAGAGAAAGTTGTGGGTTTGGAAGAGAAAAAGTGAAGGATAAAGGACGTTGCTATCCAGATTGTTACTGGTGGGGGTGTGATTATTTTTTTCTACTTTAGTGGGATTCTCTTGCTACTTTCGAATGTGGGATTTATTGGGTTATTGGGGAGCTTGCTAACTTCAGTTATAATCTATTTATGCTTTTCTTTCGGTTATAAATACATATTAACAGTGGCTTATCTTGCTTCTTGTAATGCCTCTTCGAGGTACTCGCTCCTTGTACCGTTTTTTCCATTAATAATATCTATTTTGGCTGATAAAAATATGAAAACTGCAATGAAAAACTTTGGCAAAAAGAAAAAATGAAGCCATTAATGCGTGGCACTAGTTCTAGTCTTCTACTCTTTCTAGAAACGGAAATGCTTAGAAAATTTTAGCCGCCTGGTCTCAGATCTAACAACTCTATTAATCATATTCACCAGCTCCTATTATAAAAGTAATTTTTCAAGCACAGGTATTTGCTACGTACATTGTCGATTGTAGAAGGTAATACTGAAATGTTTATCATGACGTTGATGGGGCTGGGCCGGGGTATCTTAATCTAATATTTTGACAAACGTGTAGTCATTAATTAGAATGCTTCAATATTCAACCATCAAATAGTTAATTAATTAATCCTAGATGTAAAATATATATCAATGGCTTTCGTCCTATAAATAGCTAGCTTCGCATGCTACAAAATACACATCTCTCACACACACTAAGAATTAAGTTAGTAGCGAGGGAGAAAAATGAAGTTTGTTTACTTCTTCGTTGTGCTAACGGCTTTGGCATCATCTGTTGCCTTTGCTTATGATCCAAGCCCCCTGCAAGACTTTTGTGTGGCTATCAATGATACCAAAACTGGTGGTATATATTTATATTCTTACTCTTACATAAAAAATTTGTTGCTACTTGTTACATTATTTGTGCCAAAAAATAATATTCATCATAGAAGTTTCTTTGTGATTTGGTTTTTAAATGTGCAGTGTTCGTGAATGGAAAATTTTGCCAAGATCCAAAGCTTGCTAAAGCTGAAGATTTCTTCAAATCTGGATTGGGACCCGGAGATACTTCAAACCCACTAGGATCAAAGGTGACAGCTGTCACAGTCAATGAAATATTAGGGCTCAACACACTTGGCATATCCTTGGCACGCATAGATTTTGCACCTAAGGGTTTGAACCCTCCCCACACTCACCCTAGAGGGACAGAGATTCTTGTAGTCTTGGAAGGTACCCTCTACGTTGGTTTTGTCGCGTCCAATCAGAACGACAACCGTTTATTCACCAAAGTGCTGAACAAGGGTGATGTGTTTGTGTTCCCAATAGGGCTCATTCACTTCCAGCAAAACATAGGTTATGGAAATGCTTTGGCCATTGCTGGTCTTAGTAGCCAAAACCCTGGAGTTATTACCATTGCAAATGCTGTGTTTGGATCTAAACCTCCTATCTCTGATGAAGTTCTTGCCAAAGCTTTTCAAGTGGACAAAAACGTGATCGACTACCTTCAGAAGCAATTCTGGTACAACAATAGTTAAGTGGGAATACATGATCGAATCGCGATACCGTATCATGCTCGGGCTTTGGTTGGATAAATGATTTTCTCAATTTCGCTCCATGCAATAGTCAACTACTATATTAAATAAATGAAATGCATGTAGCTATACTATAACACAGTTGTTTTGTGTAGATTTTACTGTTTGATATATCAAATCTAATAATAAAGGACAATAACATGCCAACACATTTCTATTCATTAAGTTAGACCAAGCCAAGTTTTTTCTTTTTCACAAAAAAGAAAGCTTGGACAAGAAGGTAACATTTCAACTATGTTGCCTGTGAAATTTGCTAACTAATAACATTTTTATTTTTTAATATAAATACTCTAGCAAGAGTTAAAATTAGATAATATTTTACAAGACATCAGTTACAACGTAACTCAACAGCGTACTTTTACTTTTAAAAAATAAGGGTATATACATTCCTTATATTAAAACCATATAATTATTTACCTTTTTAAACATTAAACATGTTGATACATACACATGTATAAAAAGTTAAGCTTTTAAACTCATTGAATGATAAATTTATGTCTTATTTAATACTACTTTTAAAAGGTCATAAAAAATATCACATTCAGCTATTATATAAACAAGATAGAGTAGGTTCTTATAAATTTTAGTCTTATTACTTTCATCCTCATTCCATGCTTTGAGTATTATTAATTTTAATTTTTATAATTTATTTTTGATCATTTTTTTCCAATTAGTCATTGTTCTATTTTGGAACATGTCATCTAAAACTTTTAACATAAAATAAATATTTAAATAGATTAACAAGTCAATTATCAAATAGACCAAGTCAACTCTAAAAAAAACACCTATAACTCAAGTTTTCAGATAGATAAAGTCAACAGTAAAAAAAACACACAAGTCAAGGTTGACCTTGATTTTTTTTTAAATAGGTCAAAATTATTTAATAAAGTCTTGTTTGCCCAATTTATTTCTATACTCGCTGTTACCGTCATTACTGATAAACAAATTATTAAAACACTAAATGTTAAAAATTTAAAGTCTTCGTAAAATACTGCCTCGATTCATTCTATTTTATCGTAGTATCTACAAAATAATGACTACAAAGATAATCTATGCAGCTCCAATAAAATTTCATTTTTAAACAAAAAATCAGATAAACTAATTTCATTTCATATTAAAATTCATTCATTTTACTTGAAAACAATATTTTAGAATGTCTATTGTTTTAAAAAATCTCTAAATTTACTGTCCAAATAAGTGATATTTAAATTTACTTATTTAATGCATATTTTAAATTCACTTTCAAATTAAATTCCACTAAAAATTCCTCATCCAAACACAATCATCTCTTAATAACCCTGATTTTGGAGAAGAAAAAAAAAAAAGAGAAGGCAGAACACGAAAGGCAAACATTTTCTTTTATAAATAAAAATACGTCACATTGTTTTACTCTCTTACTACTACGAGGTAATCCACCGACGGTGAGTATACATCACAAATTTTCTCTTTTCCTAATACTAGGTAGGGGTAATACATCAACAATGAGTAACTACGTCTCAACAATGCGACCTTCTCTTAATTTTCTTATCTACATTCCCGTCTAATTCCTATGTCTACCTGTCGTAAGGGCATTCGAGATCATTTTCAGTGACCTTAAAATGCTGTGGACGTTGACCAGAGGAATGCAGATTCCACATTTTAAAATATGATCTCTCAAGATTCCTCACCTGCAACATTCAGTGCAGCAACTTAAAGAACTGAACAGGCAACGCAAATACCAAAAGATTGTATAGAGGGTTTATATAATTTCGAAACTCACCCAGCGGGCTGTGTCAAATAGAGGGCAAGTCATGCGTACAGCTTTAAGCTTATTAGTAAGAGCTTGAAGCTTCGGCCGATTCAGAGCCAATGAGACTGCTCTATCTTCATACTCTTTCATGCTACACGGTTCCACAAAAGTTGAAAATTAAGTAAAAAGCAGGGAGAAGCATACAAAAGTAAGCAAGCAAATCAAACAAAAAACAAACTGGAATGTGCTAACCTGCTAACAATCATCTCGTCCCCTAGTCCAGTGGCAAGACAGAGTGAGCCCGCAACCCTAGTAGCCATTTTTTCAAGAGGCAGAGTAACCATTGGCAAACCTGCCCATAGTATATCTGTTCCTGTTGTATGTGCATTGCATAAAGGCCTACAAGAAAACAAAGTCCACCCACATAAGACGAAGAAAAACTATATAAGCAAACAACTGTAAGGAGAACAGGAAGGGGGAGAGGGTCAGCTGGTTGCGAACAGGAAAATGAAGATACAAATAAAATAAAGGTCAGTAATTACGAGTCAAGGAATAAGTCTGCTAAAGAACTCCGTCTGATGTGTTCATTCTTCATGGCAACATCTGTGAAAATAATTTGATCCGGCTGTACCCCTTGTGCAGCAGCATCTGAAAGAGGTCCAGAACTCAATACAAATAGGATAATAATAACTTGAAAAGATCTAAATGCGTACTCACATGGACTGTGCCCATTGGAGAACTAATGAAAATGAAACAGATATTACCGATCAGAGTCTTAAAAACATATATAATCAAACGACAACACATACATGCTCTCAGTCTCATTTCCCCAGCTGCAGGAAATCTGAGGAGCCAGAGTGCACTGTTGGGTACGCGTTTAAGAATATTACACCTAAAATAATACAAGCATTGTCAGACATGTAAAGAATAAGATGCCAAATTTTGGAAAAATAGAAGAAATATGGAATATAATAGAGGGATATTATATTTTATATAAACAAGCAATAAAGAGCATCCTGAAATTACCATGTATTAAATATTTCAGGATCCATCTTGTAAAGTTGATTGAAGCATGCAAATATAAATTTATCCTCAGGTAGACCATAATCTGATCGTTTGTGTGGGCAGTTTGGATCTAACACATCTTGATTTTTCTGAACAAACAAAACATGCAGGACAAAGACACTCAATGCCAAGCATACAAATACATAAAAATAAAAATACACAAACAAAATTAAGCCCAAGGTTATCCATTAAAAGTTCAAAAAAAAATAACCTGTTTATAATCATTTACAAAGTAGCAATGGGGGAGATGTACAATCTTCTCTGAATATATATTTGCATACCGTAGTGGTGAAACAAACTGCAAGAGAAATAATAAGAAATCAGGAAGCAAGTAATGAGTTAATAAAAGATCATTCTCTCACTTATCTGGAAGCATTAAGTATCTAACCTCATCCGTGACTAAGTAGTCTATGTAAGTAGCCCCAGTTGTTCCAGGGAATCCCATATATGAAACTTGAATTGGTGCAGGTTGCATAGCAAATATCTCATTTCTGGCACCCTGAAAAATAATGAGAATTATACCGTGCAAGAAAAAAGAATATTTGAGACTTAGGATGCGGAGGAGAGGGGGGCTCTGAATTCCAAGCATAATATTTACCAGGCCATGATACAATTACAGTTTCAAACAACACGGGGAAAAAGTCACTCGCAATAATATAATAAACAAGTAAAACAAAAGTATAAAACCAACCTTGATATAACAAGGTTGAATTAATTATGAAGCTTGAATACTAGAAAGAACATAAAAGAATTACTCCCTACCTTTGTATAACCATTTAGGTTGACAAGGATATGTATCTTATCCTCATTAATCATTTTTGCTATTGCATCTGATGACATGGCAGATACATCCACAAAGTGCTCAGCTTCAGACTGAATACGTTGCCTCCATTCAGTACCATCATTAGCACTCAAGGCATAGCAGAACACCTACATATTTAGATTGATAATAATACATTGAGAACAGAAGAAATAAAATTTGTAAGACAAATAGGTTGGTTGAAACCACATTAAATACCTCTACATTCTTCCTGTTGTGCATACCAAAAACAGATCCCATGAGATGTGACAAGGGATGATTACCGAAGTCACTACTCACATAACTGCAACCCAAAAGTTTCCCACACTTAATAAATATAACAACTTTTTGGTAGAGATAGAACAGGAGTAAAGGAGGAGAAAATTATTTAGAGATTTAGCTACAAAATTATGACATACCCAACCCTTAGTCTTTCATATCCTCCCTCGCGCTTGATTGGAATAGGAGCAGGATGGTTGAATGGAGGAAGAGCAAAACGAGATGCAATTACCAAGCAGTGTGCAGCATATTTACGGCTGCAAAGAGAGAATAGAAAGGATATTATAAACTGAATATACTATAAAATAGAACATTTCATATTTAAATTGGTTGTGCCTCCTATGAACAGCAATATTCATACCTAATTTCCAGAGCAAGCATTGGATCAAGAGGATATGCTATGGCATGGAATGGCTGGACACTAGGAAGAACGGACATCTGAAAGACAGAAAGGATAAAAATGAAGGACATTCAAACAAAAGCATGGTTGTACATATCATTATATTTTTAATAGAAGAAAAGCAAATGGAGTATTCATTGCTACTGACATTAATCTGCCTCCTGATTATTGCTTCAACTTCCTTGAACATTTTATCACGATCCTCCCAACAGCAGACACACTGCAATATGACAAAAGATTATATACTGATTGATGCCAAATGAAATTACAAACTACACTAAATAATTTTAATAGTACTACCAACACTTGATCATGAACTATCAGAGCAAAGCATTGTGATAACCAGACAATGGAGAAATGACATTTAAATACATTACACACACCAACAGATGGGAATTAACACTGTAATTCCTTTTTAGGTTGTGGGAATGGGCAGAGCATCATCACAAGGCAATGCTAAAGGTAATAGTAAACAACAATGAGAAAGCACATTGTTGCATTATAACATATAGAGCATCATTTTAGTCATGCCTTCGATCAATCTGGAAAGCATATCCAAAACCCAAGTTTATGATATCGTCCAATCAGCTCTAACATACAGAAGGCTATACTTATTATTCATTCCAATCATATGGGTGGTACATTGGGATATAGGATAATGAACTCATGTAACGCATAAGCAACAGGATTATATCAAAAGGTTCTCTGCCAAACTCACTGAAAAGTGAAAACAATAAATAATAAATATTATAATAAAGAATGGACAAAACCTGAAGTGTATGAAGGAGATTGCAAGTTGCTTCAGGGAAGTCTGGACGAAGAATCAATGCTTGTTTATAGCTCTTCACAGCAGCCTCTACATGTCCACTGAAATAGGTGACATAATTTAGATTAGCTTACAGCTATGACCAAGTATCTAGAGACATCACATTGTTTACACAAGCCACACAAGGGTTCTGTAAGGGCAATGCAATGATATGAAGTCTAGAAAACACAAGAAACTTAACTAATAATGCAGCCAACTAGTGTAAAAAAGAAATAAGAAAAAAAATTCCTAAAAGATGCAAGTTCCAGGCTCAAATTCAATATCAGACTAAAGGATACCTATATTTCAAGCTCGTGCTGCTAAGAATGTAGTTTGACTTATTCTCTAGAGTTCAAGAGTATGCTGTGGGCTTCACTACCATGAAGCAAAACTAAAAATTAGCGTACCTATCTTTATAAGCGGAAGCCAAATTAGCATGGGCTTCTGCCATGGTGGGCCTGACAGCAATTGCCCGTATGTAATCCTGGATAGCATCACTAACTCTACCAATCTCCTTATACGTATTGCCTCTATTTACTAGTCCATCAGCTGCCAAGGGGTCAATGCGGAGGACTTCATTGTAGCAGGATATGGCATCTACATAATTCCCCTGCAATAAATTGTCCACAAAATATTAGTAATGATATATTTTTGTCAACAAATTTTTTGTAAAGCTTCTGATCGTTACAGATCCCCCCCCCCCCCCCCCCCCAAAAAAAAAAATGTTTTATCAAAGCCTACATAGAATTAACCCAACTAATGCTTTAACAATTAACACATACAAGCACTGTATTCATGATTATATTTCACATCAGAGCTACCTGCTGCTTATAGATTATGGCAAGGTTGTTATAAGGAGCAGACAACCCGGTTGTTACATTCAGTGTAGCTTTATAATATTGAGCAGCAGCAGCTACCATGTTCCTGCATTTAACCAAGAAAACTCATTCCTACATGTACAACACAAATTACTACCATTAACATGATGATACAAGGGATCACATACCATTCCATGTATATATTTCCAAGATTGGTCAATGCTTGTGGATGGTTGGGCTGTAATGTAAGGCATTGCTTCATCCCACAAAAAAAGTACATTGAGTAGCGATTTTAATGGCATTAAAGCATAATGACTAGAAATATATGTATTGTAAGGCCACAGGATAAGGAAAGAACATACATTATAGCACTGGATTGCTTCGTCCACTCTGCCAACATCTTTAAGAGCATTACCCTATAAGAAAATCAAATAAAATATTATATAATTGCACATAAAATTGCATGTTCAGGTTTTTAAACCAATTATGACACAAGAAGAAACCAACCAAGTTATTGTAAGCTTCCAAAAATCTGGGGTCACATGCAACAGCTTGTTTATAGTGTAGAATTGCCATGTCCAGTTGACCTTGCTCATAATATATACTGGCCAAATTACCTGTGCACCATTTGAAGTGATTAGTATAAATTGGGTTTACTATATCCGTAATCGTAAAGCAACATAATTATCTGATATAGGACACATTTATTCACTGTTTTACAATTTTCAAAATGTTAATTTACATGAACAGCAACATATATAAACCAAAGATGCTATAAATCTACAATATATCAGTGGCCATTCGTGACAAGTCGTTGATAGTGGTTTTAGACATAGATAGATAGTACATCAGTTGCACAAATATCAATTTTGCAATGGTTATACAACTGATTATAAAAAATGAGTTTTAGATCTTCATTAATATTCGAAGTCTTTCACTGATCTTGTAGAAAATAAATTAGCAGCAAACAGAGAACGAAAGAAATAAAACAACACAACCCACCGTAAGCCATGCCATAGTTTGGTCGTGTCTGAAGAGCATGTTGGTAACATGCAATAGCTTCTTGAGGCATCCCTAAAGCCTGATATAGGGAGAATAAAGAAAACTTTCAGGTTTCCAACAACAACAATTAAAGTACTAGTCCTATTCAACCAATCATGCTAAACACCATACCTTGTATACATTCCCAAGGTTCAGATATGCATCAGGGAAGGAAGGTTTTAGTTTCACTGCTTCCTGAAATATTTTTCAAAAATAGAAGTAAGAGAATATATAATGACAGAATAGTGTGAACAGCATCAGAGACAATTCTAAATATAAATATATCAGGACTTCACGAGCATGAAGCAAACAGGACAAATTTAAGGAAGACAAATCCACCACATATGTATGATATATCAAAACTTACATGAGTCCCTCTTGCAGGTAAACATCATTTAGTAATGTAGAAAAGAGACATACCTTGTAATACTGAAGGGCTCTGTTGAAATCACCAGACTCCATGAACAGGCCAGCAAGATTTGACCATGCAATAGCGAATGTAGGTTGAATGCGCAATGCCTCAAGGTAACAACTGTATGCCTGCAAAAAATGTTAGATTCTGACTATTTGCAGTCTTGGAGATGGAAGTTACAACAAGAGCAACCATCATCTGAGTCCTGGCTGGAAGACAACAACTTGATATCTGTATCGAATTGTGTATTTGAACACAGTTCCCATGCACGAATTACTTAAATCAGTAACTAAATTGTAAAGAAAAGATGTAGGGTACAAAACACAAAGCACTGAAGCGCCTCCAGGCTTCAAGGTCAGCACACAGCCATTTTTACTACTTTTGTGGGGCTATACAGAAAAGGGAAGATGAGTATGACCAGCATAATATCCAATGCTGACACTCATTCAGGGTAATCCAGTAGATAAGCATCTCAAACTAGAAGCCACATTAGGGTAAAGAAACTATAATTGCTCTGACAGCATGATGAGGTACACCAAGATCTGGGTAAGTAGCATTATGGCAGAAAAGGTCTTAAAAAAGTCAAATCAAGTCAAATCTCTCACATAAAACAACTATCCAACACGATGGAATATAAATCATACTTGCAAATCAAGTAGACCATAGTCTAAAACTAGGAAGTAGAAAGCCCAACTCCACTTTAGAGAAACTATACAGGCTAAAGAATCAGGAAAGTGGTACAACAAATCCAATTTCAGGTATGTCCCACTGTGGCAGAAAGGTCATTAAAAAAAGACTAATCTCCTACACGGTAAGAATTGATAGTTCAAAAAACAAAATTATAGGTAGTAGAAAAACCTCAAAACTCAAAAGAATACCACTTAAACAAGACAATACATTATCAAATGTTAGGACTTACTTCTTGCACCAAGCCTTGAGCTTTCATAAGATTACCCAAGTTGCTATGGGCATCAACCTGTAGTAGTACAGTATAAAACAATCACATAAGCCACATGATAAAACAGAATGTAGAACAAAAGTAAGAGATTACATACTATTCTTTCTGAATAACTATTGTCATCAAACAAGAAGCAAATAATACCATTAGAGGATTTATAGCAAGTGCTTGACGACAACACTGAGCTGCTTCAGTGAGTCTTCCTTTACGCATGTATGCACTAGCTAGATTTGACCATGCATCAGCAAAATTAGGACGGAGCTACAGCAGCAAAATCAAGAGGAGCAACGGGTTAAATAAACCAGTCAAGGATTGCACAAAAACATTACAAGAAAGTACATAAGGAAAAATTGCATCAAATGAAAGGGGAAATGACTAATTATTGAAAGATATATAACATAAATAACAGTAAAGCATTATTCTCATAATAAGAACGAGCACCAAAGAATTTTATGGTGAAGCTTATATGGTTGTTGGACACAGATAATGAGAATTTTGGTTGGGAAACGGGTACTGAACTACCATATTTGAGGGGAATAATAATAATAATAATAATAATAATAATACAAAACAACAAATAAGCTCATAAAACATTCACACAAACTACAATTATTAGTCAAGAATTGGATACGGACCTCTATGGCAATCAAGTAGTAGCGAATTGCCAGGTCAATGTTTCCTTTCTCCTGCACAAAAGAAAGCTCTATTAATTCTGGAAAATGTATCATATTCGCCTACTGCACACAAAAAATAGTATAACAAGCTCCATCACAGTTATACTGAATTGGCGGCGGTTACTAACTTTCCATGCATTTGCCATATTCCCGTAACACTCAGCAAAGTGTGGCTCAATCCTCAGTGCTTCTTCATTTTTTGCAACACACATATCAAAATCATGTAACTGCCAGTACAAAAAAGAACACAAAATCAGCACCGAGGATTATAAACAAAACGTCCAACAAATGACAAGACTAAGCAACGACAATAGAAGAAGAACAAACCTGATAATAAACTGCACCCAGGAGTAGTAAGTTGTCAGTACGGAGCGGATTTCTCTCATAGACAGTGTTGCTGTGTTCTAGGGCTTGCTTATAATTGCCAGTCTTGTACATTTGATGTGCAAGAGACAAGTGCACATCTTCGTCAACTGCATCACGGAGAATTTTTTTCAAATCATTAGTACAAAAATTATTTCATAAAATGCTAAGGATATACAAATGATTCAATCGAAAAATTGTGACGTTACTTCAAATGCTCACACACTTTACCAACTAAAAAAAAAAAAACAAAGGGCAAGTAACTACGAATACGCTATCCTTGCTCACCAAAACAAGCCACAAGATTGAATAACAGAAAAATCAATACAAAAATATTCCCAATTAAAAAATCCTAATTAACCCTAATTATGAAATAGATGAAGCCAGAATAAAATCAAAACTAATTTCCAATGTATTTAGAGCGAAAGAAGTACAAAACCTCCTGAACAATACGCCACCAGCTGACTTAACTACATCAAGAGCAACCAATAAAATGACGCACTGAACCGAAAACACAAAACATAAACATAGAACTAGAAGGAAAAACAAAAAAAAAATGTTGCAACACAAAATCAATAATGAACTGGATTTACAGTGAATAGATTAAAAGGAAGAGAGAAAAAACCTTCACTAGAATCATGACCGCGTAACGGCAGAAGAGTGAGCGACGCGGGTTCCTGCTTGACGGAGAAGGGCTCGACGCGATCCGCGGTGAACTGCTGCCGAGAGGTGTCGGCGGAGCCGGGAAGCTGCGGCTGGTGGTGGTAGTGGTGGTGGTGGCGGTGGTGGTCGCCCTGCGCGGAGATCATGGTTCCGGCGTAGAGGTGCTGCGAGAGAGATCAGAGCCGAATCAGAGGCCGCGGAAGACGACGATCATTAAAACGCCTGCGATCGGAACGAGATCGCGTGAGTAGAAGTGACGGAGAGAGAAGATTGCTCGAAAAATCCAAACCCTATGTGAGAAATTTCTCGAGTGTTTCTTCTTCTTTCTCTCCTCTTTTGGGGCTTAGCTTCGTTTCTGTTAAAACTGTGGGAATGGTGACACGACGGAGGAGTCTTTTATAGTTGATGAGGGTCTCGCTCTGGAGTGATCTCGGCCGTTGATGTCAGACAGCAAGAAAAGGCCACCGTTCGGTAAAGGGAGATCACATTATACGCTAACACGTAAGTGCTGATATTTAATATTATGTGATTTTGTTATCTTTCTTTTTCCCTCCGACAAACTATGATGGAATTTTTTCACCTTTTTCCTGCTTTTTTTTATTTAAAAAAACAAAGTAGTATAATTTTTAAAAAAATATAGTCTTTAGTAAATATATGAAGAAATAAGAAGTAAAAACTATATTTTTTATTTTATTTATATACCGTCCAAATATGATAAAAATATACATTGTCATTACTTGTAAGGTATTGTTTCATTAACGGTGCTTATTCATTCTTCAAATCTCAATCCGATGACACACGTGTCCATTCTCCTTATCGCCCTTGCACATATCTTCGTATTAACAAAATATCCATTATACTTTATTCAAATTGGTACAATTACTTTATCTTATCATATCTACAAGGTGTTACTTATTTATATAATATATCGTACACATTATCTTATATCTTAATTAGATAATTGTATATTATTATCTTATCTTGCCACGTCAATCTCACATGCGAAGTTTTCGTATTTTGATAAGAACAATTTAATACATTTTTTAAATCTTTATGTTTACATCATGATTAAATATATGATTAATTAATATAAATTTTTTATAAGATTAGGACAATCTTCACATTTATTATCAGTTTTGAATGAGAGAAAAAGAAAATAAGAGAAAAGGAAAGTTTGAAATTTGAATTGAAATAAAAAAAAATTGAATTCTTGTTTCTAAAAGTCAATTTTTTTTCATTTTTTCTTTAACTAAACAAAATAAAAATACATTGTTATTTGTATTTTTTTTCTTTTGATTTTGTTTCCTTTTTACCAAACATATCATTAAAGTTGATTTTGTGAATTTGAACCATAACCTAAGTCAAAATTATTTAAACGCTATTGTGGAGTATCTATATATATGTCCAATTTTAAGTGGGAAGAAATATGTTAAAACCCTGTATTGATTATAAATATGAAAGAGTGAGAACTTTTTCACACTTATAATTAATTGAGAATAGGCTAAATTAGTTTTTTTTTTCTTTGATTTATTATTTTAATTTGATTTTATTCTCTATTTTTTTTTTGAGTTCAATGGTTAATGATTAATTGGTAATACTATGTATTAGTGATTTGATAACAATAGCAACCATAATAATAACAATAATAACGAGGAAAACTATGATTAATTAATAACATCGATAATAATGATGATAAGGATGATAGTAATAGTATGTGAATATTTTAAAATATAAAATATACTTTTTACTTTTTTATTTTAGATTTATTTTTGGTGGTTAAATTGATGGTAGGACGAGGGGGCAACAAAAATAGTGCATGGTGAACTTATGATAATGACAAATAATTATAATAATGAAAACAAAAATAGTCGTTAGGATTATTAATTTGGAGTGGAATAATTATGTTGATGATCTATTTTCAGTTAAGGACACCTATCTCAGGTTATCAAACTCCCATAATCTTAAAGTAATAGTTTATTTAAGAACATTTGGCACTGGGATGTTATGAAAATTGGTCAAGGAGTTTTTCCAACAAATGAGTTGAGATATAAACGGCATATGACCACTGATGTTAATTGTCCTTTGTGTAATGAGAAGGTGGAAGATATGTTGCATGCGCTCAGAAACTGCAAATAATTGGACAAATAGCATAGGGCTAGTGATGAGTGTTTGGGCTTGTTCGTGATATCAGTAGGAGTAAGATAACTCATAAAATCTTAACTCCGGAGAATCCTAAAGACAATCGTGATGCATCTGGGAGATGGAAGAGTGAAAATAGTGAGTGTTTAAGAGCAAATGCTTTGACTAAAGAATGAATATGTTAACTACCATTTGATTGCTACATCTGCACTGTATATCACCAATACAATCGAAGCAAGATTAAATATGTTATATCACTTATATGTGATAACACCACCTGTAACAGATTAATAATACTAACTCGCCACGTGTCAATCAACACAAACCAATATGCTTAGAGGTGGGGAAATCATGCACAAAAAAGTAACTAAAAGGTTCCTACATCTCAGAAGTTGATAATTAGGTTTAAGCTTGGAAAGTATTTCAAAAGGCGACTTATCTTTTAGGATAGTCTGTTTATTAAGTATGTAGCAGTAGTAACTAGTAAAAGCATCACTCCAAAAATGTTTTGATGGGGGAAGAAGCTGCAAGCAAGGCATGTGTGTATATGGGCTATTTGGTGTGAGATGATAGGTTCTAGTGGGATAAGATTTTTGTTGGTGGTGGTGTGGGATGTTTGGTAGGCACAGAGTCAGAGTAGCTCATGCGACCAACACAAAAAGTATTGTTGACAGAGGGTGTTGAGTTAGATGATTAAGCCATAATAGTTCTGATGATTAGAGACCTAATATAGCAATACCAGGTTTTGTGGCCAAATTTTTCAGACATGGCACCGTGATATCTGTCCTTGTCAGATTTACCATGATAATTACCACCAGAAAAATTCCCCAAAATTACCTCAACACCTTGCAGTGTAGACATGACCTGAAACATATTTCTTTTATTGGAGAGAAGTAGAGAACCAACTTTTTTTGTACTTCTCCGAGCTTTCGACTTTTTAGGCTGTGCAAGGCTATCTTGAAGACAGAATTAGTGAAAGCATCAATCCATCAAAGATGGCTTCTAAATGATCTATAGAGTGTACCGGTGCTGCCAGCATATTATAACCACTTAATTTCTTGATTTCCAAGATGGATTTTGTAATATTCCAAAAATAATCCAATAATTATTTTAATAAAAATTATTTAATAAAGAAAAATATAGATTAAATCATTTTAATATATTATAGGTTGTTACTTTTTTTGAAAAATATTAGTATGATAATATATTAGATTGATTAAAGAATATAAAAAAATAATAAAACGTTTGTTAAACAAATTTTAAAATATAAATTTCAAATTAGTATAACTCTTACATATAAGGATAGTCAGTTTTTTTTTCTTCTTAAAATCATACAAATAATCAGTTATTTCTGGTATTAATAGGTTGCTCAAGGATTAAAAAGAATAAAAAAAGTGGATAAATTCTGTTAAAGCAATTAATAGAAAAGAAAAAAGATATATAAAACTCAAATAAGTTGCTAAGAGGTAAGTAAAACATTTATTTTTTTCAAAACTTCTATGATATAGTTTTTAAAAAAAGTGTTTTGTATTCTTGATATAAATAAATTGGACCGACGAAATTGTAAGTATAAAGCTAATAAAAAAAAATCCTTAGGCATTATTTGCTAACAATTAAATTAACCCAGGCATGCTATGCTGACATTTAATTTGCGGTGACGATATGGGATACGTGTGTTTAAAAATACAAAAAAGAATTCCAGTAATATCAATTCCTTTAAATTGCTAAAGGGACCCCCTATTATGATTACAGTCTTGCCTATTAAAATCATGGTCCTAGTTAAGGACAAGAATTTGGATGCTATTGGCCTAAATTTGTAAGTTAGATTAGATGACAGTGGTAAGGGAAAAGTTATAGCACGAGTGATATATACACGTTATGTAAATTCATGTTACTTTGTGATATTTTCTCGTAAGTGTGTCTCGGTCTTGTGCTCGAGTGATTGTATTAGTAATTTGTTTGTTTAAGTATGATTCTGAATGATGTATTCTACATATGATAAATTGATAATTTTGAATTATATGATAAATACTTTTATTTGAGATGAGGATGAGATTATTATAGATATATTCATTTAGGATGGGAAACAGATTCTAAATACATTTACCTACGATGGAGAAGACAATAAGACGTATTGTATGAAATTTGAACTCATAGACCCTTTGAAGAATATGAGATCCATACTGATTTGGGGAATCGAAAAATTAAGTCTAATGATTGCAATTATCAGAATCACTAAATTGCATCTGTTATATTATTTGAATGCATTGACATGTTATTATTTATTTAAATATTTTATTTATTTAAAATATCATATTGTGATTATTTTAATCTTGTTTTTATTGGAGTATTTGTATATTTGTATGCATATATAATCTTATTTTAAATTCATTATAAATATTATGACTGATTTTCTGGATTACTACATTGATTGAGAACAATATTATTTATGAATACTCTAAGTTTATTTTATCTAATGAGATTATCATCTCTTGCATAGCATGAGAAAAAACATTTGAAATCGAAGAAACTTAAAAACTTAATTACCTTTAGATACAATTTTAACTTTGTTAGCATTCAAAATAGTATGCCAAAGGGGGCTGATTTTGTTATACTTTTAATACCGGCTATTTATAGATGCTCATATTTAAGAGTAATATTTTTATTCACCTAAAGACTTATTTATTTGACTTTATTTGTTATACATTTGAGATATTTTTAGACTAATATAATTTTGAGATTTTATATTTTTTTAATATGAGGTGTTATTTTAATCAAAAGCGTTACAGATGAGATCTTATGTATATTAGACAACTGAATTTTCAATCTACAATCTATCAGAATATTCGAGGAAGGATCAACTAAAATTGCTTCACCTCATTTACCTCGTTTGGGCGTTGCTTTTGCAAGGCTCAGCAATTGTAATTTCCATTGTCAACTAGAACTCCTTCGAGTAAAACAAAATGTCTAACTTCAATGCTATTTCATGTGCCTAACTAATAAATGATAACTAAAGGACTTAATTATACTTTTTCCCTAACTTTTTTATTCTTGACAATTTTTTTACCCAATAAATTAATTTAACATATTTTATTCTCAACTTTTAAGAAACTTAAAAATTTTATCCCATTATTTATCTGTTGATAAATACAAAAGTTGGGATAAAATTTACCAAAAACAATTGAGGATAAAAAATATAATAATGTTAAGAGTAAATTGACATATTAGATAAAATTTTCAAATTTCTTAAAAGTTATAGTAAAATGAACCAAATTTAATACCAAAAATAAAAATTGTAAACAAAAAATACAATTAAACCTAACTATAATTGATGTCCTATACATGTCGTCATTAGTTTCTTCAATAAATGTTATTAAATTTCATAAATATTTTACATGCAATCTACTAGTACTAATCAAGCAATGAAGTTTTGTTGCTGAATGGAAGGGGGAATCAACAAATAAAGTGGACCGGGTCTTCACAACCGAATCACATTATTATTATCCACCGTGAAACCGGAGTAAAGGTTTTTGGTGACGTTAAATTTTCAACAGCATGATTTCGTTGCAACAGTAGGAACCTTCCATTGCTTCATTTTCAAAACACCCCGATCAAAATAGATTGTGGTGGAGTTAAAGAGAACCGAAAAACTGGGTAGAGGTGAACAAGTGCTACCAATTTAAGTAAATTTTCAAGGCTTGATACTGTACATACATACATTAGGCTCAGCACAAAATTTGCACATGTGGGCAATGGTGGTGATTCATTAAACAACAACCGGTAGCTAACCAGTCCGAAACATTACAAACATTACAGCATGAAGGTATAGTTTTACAATCCTGCATCCGTAATGACACCATTGGAGGTATTGTCAATCCTCTGTTTGGCAGAAATCACCCTATCGAAAGTGTGGTCTGAAAGAAAGATCCCTGTGGTTTCCAAATCTGCAACTACAGCAACAGCTGCATCTAGTTCCCCAAGATCAACGCAGAGAGAGATGATCTCATCATAAAGAGGACTGCAACATGACATGGGGGAAAACGGGGAAACAATAAGCTGAAAAGCAACAGATATGGGATGGCAGAAAACAAAAGGTTGCCTTCATTTTGCCGTTCTTAATCATAGTGAAAAAACTGCTGCATAATCTAATCCAACCCAGTCAAACAGTTATGGCTTCAACCATAGGAATTAAAAAAAATAGTCTACAGAAGTTAAATACAGCATCTCAATTTTAAACAAAGCAGTAATAAACAATTTTTTCACTTATTCATTCCAAGGTGGAATTATGTGGTCCATTATGCTTTAGCTGGCATCGGAACCATGATGACTAAATTAACTAATTAAGCCACAAATTGGAAAAGAGAGTTTCTTGAAATGTAAGAAGATAGAGTTAAGGAGTGCCTTAAGGTACTAGTTAAGAATTCAAAATTGGAAAGTAGTAATGAAAAGTAAAGCTTTTTAAGTTCACAAATGTAAAACAGTGAACTTCTACAAATTAAAGAGGAACAGTAAATTCATATGATTTTGAAGAATGTTATGCTTTATGTATATGACAGTTTCAGGTGCCAAATTTAGGAGGGTAATTCTTTCCTCTGAAATCTCAGTGGGTTTAACTTTCTTTCCCCCTGGTCAAGCACATGAAATGTCTAGATTTTTGTTGACTGGGTTGGGAAACCCACACTAGAACAAGAGTCTTTTTATATGAAGAAAATAGTTACCTCCCAAACTTAAAACCAAGAGCATGAGTTGTTTGCAAAATTGTCAAGAAAGCTGAAGGTAGAGGTGCCCTTATAGCTGCACGCAATATCATGGCACAATCTCCTATAGTTGGTCTCCCTGCCAACTGTATGACCTGTACAATACAGCCCAGAATCTCATTCAGCAAAGACATCCATATTACTGAAGAATGTTGTTAGGTTAAATACATCCAAAAAGACCAAAATAGTATTGCTATTTGCTAAAAAATATTTATTGAAACAAAATTAGTGTAGTCATCCAAAAATCAGAGGGAGCTTCTAACTTGAAACAAAATTAGTGGAAGTTTCAGAAATATTTACAAGGATGATGAATATATCTCTACTCCTTTGTAATATATAAGCCAAATTTCCAAATTGAATGAAATATGACACTATGCCTGAACAGGAATGTACAAGCAGATAGGTAGACAGCTAGACATCAATGTAGTCTTTTTCTTTCTTCTTTGATTCAAAACAAAAATAAATATCACTATTCAGAGTATTTATAAGTTCATTTTTGACATGCCAACAATGTTTAATGTCCCATTGAAGGGAGAAATGAATCAATAGCTTAAGAAAACAAGAGCAACATATCCATGCATCCCTGTAAAAGTTGAACCAAGTAAAAAAAAAAAAAAAAAAACTTGTCACCACTATTTTCACAATTGACAACTGGAAGACATAATCTCAAGAGTATCCCTTACATTTAAGAGATAAAAAATGTAAAGTGATATCCTAGATATGCTAGTATTCAAAACTTAAATGGAAGAAGTGTTCCAATGAATCTTTCTCACAATATATTTCATAGAAATTCCCTTGGTTTTATGATCTTCCGTCTTCACCTCAAGTGAATGAATAAACTCTGAAATGGAACTAAAATAATTTACAGATTAAGCAACTTCACCCAAACTATTGGAGCTTCTGGAGACCGACCATCACTAGTAGAAAGGAGAGAAGATACTTAAACAGGGGATACAATATCCCCCCCAAATATGGGTATAAAAAAAGACAGTTGCCCAATAAGAGCATAAAATATAATAATAAAATAAAGCACTCTAATTTATTTGTCTCTCTGCTACTTAGAAAACCAAAACACGCTCAAGTAGAACTACTGATGCCAAATTAAATTACTATTCCAAAGGCGTAAAAACATTTTTGCTAAAAGTTCCAGCATCAAAATTAATAAACACTAAAAAACACTGAGGAATAAAATTTTTATAGTGGCATCAAATACACTGATGTTTGAAACCTGTATGAAAATAGATGTCTTACTATAAGAGCAAATCAATCATGAATACAAGATAATTAACACTATCAAAATCAAAATACAAAATTTAATGTCATTCAATATCCTTTTGGATCTAAGTTTACTTAAAAGTGGAGTTTGATAAAGTATAGTTTTTATTTTGTTCATGTGAAGAGGCAGTAGTCATGTTCTCTGTCTACAAGAAACAGGAATTTGACCATTTAAAATCATTTCAACAAGAAGCAAGCTTGCAGTTAAAAGGAAAAAACTGTCAAGGTTTAGCTATTTACCTTCTGCATAACTTTGATTGCCAACTCAACTTCCCTTTCCTGTGACCATCTACGAGGAGGTTTGCTCTTCAGTTCTCTCTCCCATGTCCATCCCCAAGCATCTGCTAATGTACACATGTCTGACAAATAAAAAAATTTCCGCTTCCTCATTTCCTTAAATGCCTCAAATAGGTCCAGCGGAAGCCAATCATCATCATCATCACCCTGCAAGCAAACAATATTAGATTTTCAAACAACAGAATGTTCAGAATGTAAAAACTGCAACAAAGGTTGAAAGAATGTAATGTTAACAGTGAACGCAATTTATGGTCCAGACATGGCTCTCAGCTTCTCATGAATCACTCTCACTCAAAATCTCAGGCTCCTATATCAGTTTTATCATATTATTTGACACATCCCAACATTTTACGATCTTTTGTACAAAAAAACTTGCCTGACTGTCCAAACAGGTTGCAGAATCTCACTATCCCAACCAAATTTACAAAGGAAAAGAAGAATACCAAGGAATCATCTACCGTACCTCAACCTAGACTCTGCATGATCTTTTAAACTTTTTTGATGTGGCAGTAGGTTGATCAATGTCTTTCAACAACTGGACTCCAATCATTTGAAGAGGCCTTTTAGCTTCAACTTCTTTCTCCTTTATCCTGTTTACATCTTGGTTCTCTGCTGGTTCTACTTCCTCTTCTGCCTGCTCTGCTTCCTCCTCGTCATCATCCGCTTCATCATCTTCAATCTCTTTTGAAGCATCTTCAATAGCATCAACGTCATCCAGAACTTCAGGGACATCTGATTGACCTGCATCTGTTGGCATTTCTTGATCACCATTTAAGCCTTCTCCTAAAAAGCGACGTTTCCAGAACTCTGTATTTCCTTCCTCCAGCTTTATACGTGAAATTAATGCATCCAGCTCTTCATCCACCTGGAATATGAATCACATTTAAGTTTAGGCATTATATATTAAAGATCCAGATGGAGAGAAAATAAAAAAGGTATTTAAATAAAACATATGAATAATCAACCTCTTCTTCCTCCTCTTCCATGGGAGGAACCCAAAGGGGCCTACCACGAGATCGATTTATTCTCCTTGCTTTCTGTACACACTGGTAAAGAATATTTCTAGTTCCATCAATAGGCAAGCCTTGTGCATCTAGTTCTTCCTGCAGTTCAGACACAAGCATTTTACTAGCAGCCTTAGGTTTTAAAAACCAAAGGACCACATTATGTCATTCGACACAACTAAAAACCAAAGGCTAAATTATCTACTAATAAATTCAAGGATTAAATATGTCTTTATTTGTTGCAATTTAGCATTTTTTTGTTTTTGGTCCGAGCAAAGTTATTTTTGTGTTCCTAGTCCTTGCAATTTATGTTTGTTTTGTTTTTCATCGCTTTAGAAAGCATGTTTTTCAGTGTTCAAAGCATTATCTAAAGTACTTTAAGGATTAAAAACAAAACAAACATAATTTGTAAAGACTAAAAAAAAAAATTTTGTAAGGTCGAAAAACAAAAAAAACACTAAATTATAAGGACTAAAAAGTTATTTAAACCTAAGTTCAAACAGTTTTACATCCAACATGTTAGTCAGGTTTGTAAAAGAAAAATAATACGTGTCTTACGCATGGGTCTTTGCATTTGGCTGTATACGTTTGTGATCCTCAACCATCATGCCAAGTAACTCAGCAACATCTTGTACCTATAAGCCACACAGAAACAAGTTTAATACAATCACATCACCTAATAGCAAATATAACTCAATCCATGAAATAATCAATTTAAGAATTCCAATGGGAGGTTTCACAGCTATTTAAATGTCTAACCTGTCAAAAGACTCAGCTCTAGTATAAGCTTGAATAACCCAATTGTATGTCTCTGGATCAGGCTTCATGTAATCTGTTATGTAACAAATTAAAGATAATTACCTTACATAGAATTAATAATGAAGAAAGAGGATTTAACAATTTAGAAAAGAGCATCCCACCTCAACAACACACACAGAAACAAAAAAGAAGAAAAATACCATGAGAATTGAAACATAATTGTGAACCCAATAAGAGTGTAAAAAAAAGAAACAAGATTCCCTTAAAATGGTAAATGAAATCTTTATAAGTAAACAAATATAAGCATCAGAAAAAGAAGAAAGAGGAAGAGAAAGCATATGTGGAGTGCAAACCTTCTCCATATTCCATGTTCTCAAATGTTGCAAAAGCTATTTCAGGTATTCCGCAGGTAGCCTAATGAATTTGTAAGAAATAATATTAAGAAAACATAATGCAACCAGAAGAAGATCACACAAGCTCATAATTTGCTTTATCAAAGCTAATTGAAATTTGATAAGTTTAAAAAAAAAAACAACAACAACTCTGCATTGTTTGCCTGAAACCTGTAAAACTGAGGGTCCTTTTGATATGCACCAAGGTATAGCACAAGAACATCACATAATAAATGCTTAAGTTACGGAACAATTTTTTTATCCTGTACATTGTTTGAGACAATGGACAACACAATCAAAGCAAAATAATGTGAAATTTACTGCAACACCCATTTTAATAATATTAATTATCAACAATGGTGATAATGGTGGCGAAGTTTGTGCCAATGACAATGGTGACACTCCGCAATCACATCATGAGTGCAATTGCAGCCGCTTCAAATGCATTTTCCCACAATATAAAGGTTTTTTTGGCTCACCACAATGCCACCGCAACCGCAATTTAAAACCACGAATAGTGGGGGTAATGGCAACAATGACAATGGTGATGGTGACAGCGACAGTGATGCCAACGACGACAGTAGTGGTGGTGGTAGTAGTGGTAGCGACAATGGTGGTGGTAGTGGCAACAACAACCATGGTGGTTACAACGTTGGTGGCGTGACGGCAACAGCCGCATTAATGGAGGTCGTGTATTAAATGAAATAAAATTGGGTATTTTCACTATTTTGTATTTGGGACAAAAAGTTGTCCCATGGTAACAAAAAAATTAAATTTTTGTTTTGTCCTTCATTTGATTTGTTTGTCCCATGATCTTTTGATAGATCAAACATGGGACAATTGTATTTTTGTTGTCCAGTACCATGCTTTTTAGCAAATGAAACAGACCTAAAGTATTATTGTATCATAATCCATATTAGTTACCTTCACATGTTTTCTAGTCACAAAGAGAATGAAAAACCAGGAAGCAAGGATTTGATAAGTGTTTTCATAAGGGAATTTATCCTTATGAATCATTGCCAAAGATAGGAGTCACTTAATTGCCACAATATATGAATCATTGCCACAAGATAGGAGTCACTAAATTAACACCAATAATTGGTTTGATGTACAGAGAAAAAAATAAGGAATGAGATATGCATGAAAGATTTAAAAAAAAAATACAGAACCCTAAATATTTTCACCCCTATTTTTAAGGTGATACTATACAAAAACAACCACTAATAGTTATAAAAGAACCACCTAATCTTGCTTTCACAACACAATTTCCCTTGCAAAATTCTTGGATACGGGAAAAAATTAAAAAACGTGGCATCTTCAAAATTATAATCGAAAGAAAAATGCTATATTTTCCTAAAAATACTCCTCCTATTTTATAAAGAAAGTGCTAAATGTAAAAGGTAAATACATATAATGTCTAAGAAAACATAATACGTTTTTAATACTTACCATACAAGGGAACTAGGGGGATTTATAATTATTCTAACTGAAAACATATCATCTGACAATGAAAACAAAAGACTATCCAAAAGTCACTTAAATGTTTCCACACCTATTTTTTCAGCAACACGAAACTGACCCCAAGAACAGCAGAAAACATTTTGACCACAAAAACCAGATTCAGGAAGGTAACCTGCACACTGAGGAGGCAATTGAAATGAAACGTGGTTGCCATCTGGCCAGCCGCCTCCATCTCATAGGCAATGTCTAATGCATTAGAATGGTCCGCCACTTTGCAGTCTTCCTGGATCAGAAGATCATAAACCTCATCAGTAGCTTTAAGGCCACCCTTGGCACCCTTCAAGAACACTTCGTTGGCATCTTCTAAATGCATGTTCCGAACAAGTTCCTCTACACAACACCACAATTAAAACACACCATAAAGGAGACACAAAAACAAATTAACAATAAGTAATCCGCTATACGATAAAATAAAAAGGTGATATGAATTGAGTTTCTCCTATAAGCTAAAATAAACTTGTACACTAAGCTATATGAGAGAGCTTCTAGAAATTAGCTAATAGAGAACCAATTTTAGCTTATGGAGAAACTCATTTCATTTTTTTCTTCTATTAGAAGTGCTTCTAAAGAAGTTCACCTTGGATACAAGTCATAAGTGCTTGAAATATAGTTTTTTTCATTAGAGAAGTTCTCAAAAACACTTCTAGTCTTGTATCTAAACATGCTCATAGAAACTAACTTCTCAAAAAGCTGAGATGCATAAGTTGATTATAGCCAGCTCGATTCATTTTACTTTCTTATTTTCTTTCTCCTATAAGTGTTTACAAAGAAGTTTATCTAAAGGAACATACCAATAAGAATAAGCCAAGCTTGGCGAATATCATAATTTAGCTTTTCCATAGCTGCAAGTATTTCTAGACCTCTAGTGGTGCGGCCTTTAGATCCGAATAACCTTATCAATGCCAAGAACGTGTCGTGAACCGGTTGAAGACCTGCGGTCAATTCTCTTAACGATTCCATCTGCTTAACGAAGACAATAATCAGTTAAATTGAGACGGCGTCGTCGTGGGGAAATGAACTAACATACCTAGGCTTCTTCGTCGCCGTTGAGGGCGTGCCACACCACCAAGCCATGAAACGACCGAGGACCGGGGCTGAGTCCCGCGGCGATCATGTCGTACATGACTTCCGAGACGCCGTTTGAGTCGCGATTCCTGGCCCGGTCCATGAGCTCCTCCATGAAACTGAACCGGAGGCCGTTCTCGACCGCACTTTCGTCATCCTTCGACTGCTTCTTTCTGCCTCGCTTGTCCGGAGCTGAAACCGCGGCGCGAACCGTCACGGTTCGGGGAGAGAACCGGTTCAGTTTGAAGGGGAAGCGGGCGTAACCGTAAGTGTAAGTGTAAGGCAAGATGAATAAGGACATGAATGCATGTATGAATTTGTGTAATGGCTTCAATTCGAGAGAGTGACTCAGTGAGTGACGCAGCAGGGTGGTGTGTGATGCACTGATGATAAGGCAGACCGCGAATTGAAAAAAAAAATTAAAAGGCGATGAACAGTTACTTTACCGAAAGGAAGTTACAGAATCTATTACCGTATCCTGTCTCAATTCTCTCTTTGGGCCTTGCAGTTGGGATCACCTACAAATTTATAATGAACAGTTGCTTCTTAAACCCCTATATATAGGTTTCCTGCGCCTAATCCTAATCTGGAATGTAGTATAATCACATTTTGGATTAGCCTTTTCGGAGGATTAAAAAAGTGAAAAAAGCGCTACGTCCTTTTTGATGCAATGCAATTCTATTTTTTTTTTATGGACAAGAAAAGGAAGGAGATAAAATATATTTAAAGGATTTAAGACATAATAAATATAAGATGTAAATTAGGGTTTAAAGAATAATGAAAATGGAGGTAAAAAATTAGAATTCAAAGAATAATGAAGATGAAGGGTTTTAAAATAATGTTTAAAGAATAATGTTGTTAACTAACAAAGGTCACCTTAGGAAAAAAAAACTTTTTTTTACTACACTAAGTCTAACTCATAAACAATTTTGCCTAGTTAAACTACTCAATTAATCTTTTGGTATTAAGAAATCTCTTTGCGTATCAACTAAGATTTTAGTGATGTCAAAGATAATTGATCCTGCATCAAGAAAAAAGATAATTGATCCCGTTTTTTTTTTTATTAATTCTCTTTGACTTATCAATCATGTTATGTTATGATTATAATATCTATTTCATTTCTTGTCTTTTTATTTTCTATTTTTCCTTACTTTTTTGTGTTCTTAAATTGTGATCCGCATCATTACCTTTTTTATGATTTTTCTGAAATTATATTTTTTAAGAAAAATTGGCAGATGTTTTTTTAAAAAACTAAGATATCTTATTAATAATATTATTAAATTATTAATTGATTTCTCATATATATACACTTTTACAAATCACCACTAAGAGATGTTCTAAAAAATATTTATATCACCACTAGAAGTGGCACATGAAGATTCAAAATCAACAGTTTATAGAAGACCACCAAAAACCTCACTTTTTTATAAGCAAATTTTAATATATCGGAGAGTGCAAGGAGTACTCTAAGCCATTAACAAGATGCAAAGAGTGTCAACACTCAGAGATACAACAGAAAGGGTCAATACGTACACCAACCTTAATAGTAAGAACCCTGTAATTTTTTTCTCAAAACCATAACTAGACCTTAATAAGATCTAAGATAGAAAATTAATAATATCTATTGACCCTCTCCTAAATACATTTTCATTCCTCAAAATCACACAAAAGAACTCACTTATATTCTGCGGTTTCTCTTTGCTTCTATAGAGAGGAAGGTACTGTCATTATTCGATGGACCGGAACAACATGTATATATATTCTGCGGTTTTCTGTAGTCTTGTAATGTATGGAAGATGTATGATTAGTATTTCTTGGAATAATCCAAGGCCAAAATGGTGCTGAGATTCATTGGGTGCATGTACTTTGAAGTTCCTGACATAATCTGCTGAACGATCAACTTGTTTGCCTTTTCCGATGGATGGAATGCATCCCAAAACGCAAATTCGTCCCGGTATGGACATAAGTTGGACGCCACCGTGCACAGTCCAATACCATTAAAGGGTCCTTGACCGCAACATGCTACTTTTGACGTAATAAATCCTGCACCAACAAATTGATTATACAATCATTTAAGTCTCCTTTAGTTGTTAGTTATTTCTTTCCGTCTCAATTATAAGTTAAAAAAAATATATTTTAAAAATTATTCTTATTAAAAAAAATTAATTTATTTCATTAAATTGTATCATTTTTAATTAAAAATAAATATTTTTTAAACCATTTTTCATTGGAATTTGATATTAAATATAAAAAAATCTTTAACTTTATTAAATAAAGAATATTTTAGAGAAAGTCTGGTTAAATTAAATCTAGATAATTGGACTTTTTTTATATTTGAGATTTAAAAAATAAGAAATTTTTGTTATTTATATTTACAGAGTAGTTCATTTTCAAACTATGTAACTTAGAATAAAGGCTTATAATGAATTAATTACCATATGTTTGAGGATTAGTGACGAAATCATTGTGCATGAGTTGTGTGTTGGCTGCAACGAAGACATCTGAACCAACTTCCTTATTGAGTTGTTTGATCATCTCAACAAGTTGTGGGTTGTACAAGGAAGCGGCTTGCTGCAGCTCCTCTGAGCATTCACCATTTCTTCCTCGCAGGGCTAATTCGGCTGGAACACAACCTAGTGGACCAGTTCCTGTCACCAACACCCTTCGTGCCCCAAGATCATATAGCCTCTGATCCAATAATCAATTAATTGCATTCCATTGATCAAACTCAATTGTACTATTTAAGGCTTAATTATATTATATATTATGAGAAAAATGAAAAAGTAGAGTTGGCAAAGGAAAATGTTAATTAATTTATTGTATGTACTAGCTTGAACATGATCTTCACATGAGTACGTGACATAATTAGTTTTAAAATGATCAACTACTCAACTGTAATAATTAGAAAGACTAAGAAAGAAAATTAAGGATAGATAGCATTAATGATAGATAATGGGGGAATTACCCGTAGAACCTTCTTGTACTCAGAGATCACAAACGTGACATAATCTGGCAAAGCGAATTGGCGGGATCTAGCAGAGTTAGGCACCAAGTAGTAGTTGTTCACAAAATCGTTACCTCCACAGGTGATGAGGACTAGTGCTCCATTTACTAATTCCTTTGTTTTATCATCTCCGATGAGGGCACTTACCCTTTGTTGGTATTCTTGGAAGTATTCTAGTTGTCTTGAGATTCTGATGATGTTTACCTGAAATGGCAACAACATATATACATGCCCTTAATTTCACCGAATCAATTGCACATATATATAAATGGTCCATATTATATAGATACTAATTCACATACAAATTGGACTCCAGTGTCATTGAGGACTCCAATGCCAGCAGAAGCAAAGTTGGCACCAACGAACAATCTTTCCCCGTTGAGCTCAGGACTTAAATATGGCAACGTGGACTCTGACCCAAGTTCTTGACCTGCAAATATGAATCACAAATTAACGTACACTATATGGCATAATAAGTCATATTTTTTTGTCTAAACCACAAATATTCTATACTGGAGATAATTCTGTCTGAACCGGATATGATCACTATGTATAATAAGTCATATAGTATTAATTAAACAGCACAAAATAAAGTAATGATGGAGAAATCAAAATTAGAACTGAACTGATAAAATCAGGAATGTTGAGTCCATTAGAGAAACGGCCAGTGGGTCTGCGAGTTGGATAATCAATGCCATAAGGTGGAGCGTCTGCTCTAGCTGTGGTGGCTAAGTAGTTGTTGTTGCCATTATCAACGAGAGAATCACCAAACACAAAGAAGGCACGTGCTGCCTCTGCCCCTTTGAAATTGAAACCGCTAATTGCTAGTGCCATCACTAGACTCAAAAAAATGCAAGACGTGAAAACTGAAGAGCCAGCCATGATTTGGAACTGGATGAAATTGAAGGCTAAGAGGGTTATTTGCGATCAGTGGTGGTTACACTTTAGAGCTGTTGCCCATATATATATATATATATATATATATATATATATATATATATATATATATATATATAGATTGATGTATCAAGTGCAAGCATGGGAAATAGTGGATTTTACATAGTTCTGTTCTGACTAGGTGGTTGTGTCATTTTAAAAATATATGGCCCACGTACAGATAGTTGCATTTTGATTTTTGCATATGTACGGTTACATGAATAACATAGTTGTATTGGAAATTAAGGTCGCGAGAGTTGGGAGGTTATACATGACAACTGCACTGGTTATGGGCTTATGGCATGATCTAGCAAATTCATGCAAACACATGCATGATATATTGTGGGTAGATTTGACCCTTTTTGGAAGCTACGTACGTACGTTTAAGACTTAGGAAATTGTAATAATGTAAAGTTACTAATTAAACTAGAGGAAGCATTGGTAGTTTGATTCCATCCATGCGTCTGCTGGAATTTCCCCGTCAAATTTAAAGAAGAACATTGGATATTTGAGCATCTTTCGTCTTTTTTCTTTTACTCTAGCTAGCCTGCCCTACAAAAGTTTAGAGTTAGTTTTTCCGGAAAAAAATGTTATTTCCAGCTTCTATTTTACTTTTTTTTTATAGGTAATTTTACTTTTTCTTTCTTCTTCTATGTTTCTTTATCTTTGTTTCAGTCTTTATCTATTTTTATATCATAAAATTATTTAAATATTTCATTCATTCATGATCGGAAGATTTTCTTTACTAATTTACGTATCTTAAGTGTTAAATTTATTAATTATTTATACTATGATTCTAAAATTATCTTTTTTTTCTCTCTATCCACTTATTTGTTTCTTATTAATGTTTGGAGAGATAATAATTAAATAAATGTATATATGGTAAAAAAAATTAATGCATTTAGAAATTAGAAAATAATCTTATAAAAAAGGGACAAGTAAATTCTTAAAAGAATTTTATAATTAGAAAAGAAGGGAATATATTTTTGGTTCACCTAAATTTACACTTTTTTAATTTTGATCCTTATAAGTTTTTTTTTTCATTTTTAATCCTTATAAATTTGCATTTTATAATATTTATCATTGTAATTTGTTTTGATCATCTTTAGTTGCTATAAATTCGAGTATTTCCAATTTTGGTTCATCTACTTTTGCGTTTTTTTCAATTTTGATTTCCGTAAGTATGAACTAATTACAAGGACTAAAAGTTGAAATTCTAAATGGACTAAAATTAAGAAAATACAAATTATAAGAACTAAAAATGATTAAAAAAAAGAAGAAGCTTACAAGAACCAACAAAATTAAAATACACAAACTTATCAGAATAAAAATATATTTAAGTCTAAACAATACATTTTTAATTTTGCCTTAACATGTAATTTTTATGACTTTTTTATATAAAAAATATCAATTTAAAATAAAATAAAATTACACTTCTCTTCTTTATATAGGAGATGTTTAATTAAATTGCATGTCATCTTCTAATTTTTTAAAAAATATGCTCTCTACCTTTTGGTATTATTAATTTAAGAAAGAAAGTGAGAGAAAATAATGGAAAAAAGAAGAAAATGAGATAGTCTTACAGATTATTTGGTACCAAAATATATAACAAATAAAGATTTTTTTTTGTTACATAAAATGTGAAAGGAAAAAAAATGTATATAAAATGATATAAAAATTCCTGATAAAAAAATAAATATTTAAAAATAAAGATATTTTAGTCTTTTTTATATACCAAAACACTTTTTCTCTCCAACAATTGGTCCCACGTTCTTTTTAATTCATCCTTTCCTGAGTTGAGTTCTTCACTCATAGTATGTATCGATCCAATGAAAAAATTAAGAATGAATTGTAACTCAATTAAAAAATCACGAAAATAAATAAAGGAACAGGAATTGTGGATCAATAATTAAAAATTGACCAAAAATTATAATTTAACCAAAATAAAAAATGTATTATTTTCTTATTTGACCAATCAATCCCTCCTTCTTTTCTTTTTAACAAACAAACCCGTTGATTTTGGAGATAAAAATAGGACAAAACTTAGATACAAAATTTCAAATGTTGTTTGTTGTTCTCTAATCAAAATTCAAGTTTTTTTTCTCGATAATCATTCAAATAAGGGTTTATATTAAATGATTATGTGATTACCAAAGTAAAACTTCAAAAATAATGTGTAAAATGTATAGCAGTCATCCATATGCACGAAAACTGAAAAGGAAAACACAGGGGAGATGGAGAGTCTCACTTTCTGAGTTGTAAAATTTAATTTTACAGCTTTTTTCTATTTTGATATAAAAAAAAAGATTACAATATAAGAGTAAATTGATGTATAATAAAAAAATATTAAATATTTTTTTATTTATGAGTAAAGTATGGAGATATTTACTACAGGTGTATGAAATTATGAATGATCAAAGCGTGGTTATCGACGTAGAAAAAGGTGCTATTACGCCATGCATACATTACTATAGCTACTACGTTAATAATCAATGTTTAAAGAGTGGATGCATAAGCAATGTGGGCATGTGGTTATCAAACGTAGAATAAGAAGGTACTATCAAGCCAAGTATAAATTACTAGCTACCCTGTTAATTGGCTCGTATAGCTTAGTGGGCAAAATTTCTTGAAGAAGTACTGGTACACATGACGTTAGGTTAATTTTAAATGAATCTAAATACTTGCACCTACATATCTCCATTTTTTTTCCTATTAGATACATATTCCACCGCCTGCCAATTATAGCTTCAAACAAAAATAGGGGGACATTGGTAAAAGGAAATGTGAAAGTAAAACCAGTCGCATTAAAATTTGTTGACTTTGTAACCATAAAATATAAAGAAAGATTTCAATTAACCGTTAAAAGAATTTCAATGCCTGTCTAATAAGCAAGTGTACGTTACTTCATTAAGTAAGGGTTTCGGCCAAAAAAATAATTATTATTATATAAAAATACAATTATCCAACATAATAATAATTTTAAAATACTTCATACCTTTTAAATAATAAATGTGGATATATTACTTTTATTCTTTAATATTTTGCGTGATCCAACTTAATTAAGTTTTATATTTGTTTATATGAAAATATAGAAGAAGAAAAAAAAAAGAATATGTGATAGAAACACCAAATTTCTAGTATTTGTTTTTTTCGATGCACTTAATATGCATTAGGAAGAAAGTGGTCCGAATCACTTTAATAATCTATATATATATATATATATATATATATATATATAAATCAACAACATAGATGAATCTTGTATAACATAAAATAGACTATTACACTTTAAGTAGCTAGAGAAAATAATTGAGTCTTATTTTCTACATTTGTCTTGTGAATACAATATAGTTAATAACCTTACCCTTAACCTTTACTTAGTGAAAAATGGTAGAAGCTTAAAGAGGCCGACTTTGTGTGTAAAGAATTCTTAGTTGCTTGGAGAAACAAGTTAAAGAAGACTTGTGTTTGAGCTCGATCAAGAGGCTTTGATTAAATAATACTAATTATAAGAATGTTTTTGTTGGTGAAAGTCTTAGTGAGATACTAAAGTCTGGACATTGAGTTTAAGACGAACTTCTAAAATTATGAGAATTATTGCTCTTTTATGAAACTCGATCACCTCTTCCAGGTTAAGAACTATGCATTTGCTCTTGCTTATATGGCCATAAACATCACAATTAAAGCAAATACAATGGAGTGATAGACTTTGTTGTGTAATTCAAACTTTTATACTATTGTTCTCCTGAGGTCAACTCTAATGCAAACCTCGTCCTTTGAGTTGTTGAATTATCATCTAATGCATCTTCATGTTTAGACAAAGTGTTTGAATCTTCCTTGACTACCCAGTCCATTCTCAATTTTTAAGAGGATATGCCTACCATAATACTTAATAGGAAATCTCGGGATACACATCCAGACTGCAATTGGTTTAAACTAATTGACTTGCGTACATATGAGACTCTAATTGCTACTATTGAATAATCAAAATTGAGAAGGACTTCGACTATGATCGTTAAATGTTCATCACGTGCATTATCCATTAAAAATACATTCTAATCATAGATTTCTACATTTTTAGGAAGCACATAAAGTTGAGAGCCATGATCACAACTACTACTAGCATTCTCCACTACACACAAAAATTCTCACAACGATGCAATCAAAAGGATACTACATTTTTGAAACCACAAATGACACTAGCTAGAGGATTCATCAACAGATAACAAAACTTAGGGAGGGCACATATTTAGAATATGGCTTCACACTTATCCTGTTGCATAATGTATCAGTCAAACCCTGGAATCTAGGGTCATGATGGTGCTAAGATTCATGGGGTTCATGTACTGGGCAGAGCCAGTCATCATCTGTTGGACTATGATTCGGTTAGCTTTCTCCGATGGGTGAAATGGATCCCAAAACGCATATAGGTCTCTATTCGGACACAAGTTGGAAAGGGGTGTGCAGAGTCCAACCCCATTAAACGGGCCTTGCCCACAACAAGCTATCTTTGATGTAACAAATCCTGTTATGGCCCAAGTCCATAGTAAAAGTTTACTATGCTTTCTTAATTTCTGTCCTGAAAACTAAATTTAATGAAATAATAGTGCACGTACGTACCAAAATCTTGAGGGTTGTTAACGAAATCCATGTGCATTTCATATGCATTTACAGCAATGAAGACGTGAGCGCCAATCTCTTGATTGAGTCCTTTGACCATTACAACAAGTTGTGGATTAAACAAGGATGCAGCTCTCTGGAGTTCCACGTCACACTCACCATTTCCGCTTCTCAAAGCTAACTCTGCTGGCACACACCCCATTGGTCCCGTTCCCGTTACAAGAACCCTACGAGCTCCCAAATCATACAGCCTCTGCACTCGTTAATTAAGTATATGCATAGCATTAAGGATGTAATGAATTTACACGTGTATTAAACCGACATTGGGTAAGATCGATGTCAATGCAACAAATGAAATTGGCAAATGCTAATAATTATATTAATATTTTGAGATACTGGTTAGGAAATTGAAAAGAAAAGGCTTTTATTAAAAAAAATGCTATTAATGAATGTATTAGACCCAATAACATTTTTTGATTATAAATTATGTTACGAATTATTGATTCCTTGGAGGAATACTGTCAAAGACCCAAAACAAGTTTAGTATGGTTCACCAACCAACTTTTTATGTCTCCTGCATGGTCACACTCATTTGCTAACTTGAGGCATATAGGGCCCTTCTACATTTCCATGAGCATTAATTTTATAGGATCATTATTACCCTATAAACTAAAGATCTCTGTTATTTAATTTCGTCAACAAACTGCAATATCAAATTCTAAGCAATTGAACTATATATACGCATGAAAGGGCATGCATGGTTGAAAGAAATATAGTATTGATTGGGAACTTAATACCCTCAGAATTAGTCGGTACTCGGATATGATATAGGTCACGTAGTCTGGGAGAGAAAACTGGCGAGATCTTACTGAATACGGAACCAGGTAATAATTGTTAACAAAATCGTTGCCTCCAAGTGTGATGAGGACTAGTCCTTGGTTTACATGCCTCCGAGCTCCCTCCTCACCAATGTGTGCACTCAACCTTTGCTGGTAATGTGCGAATAGCTTCAGTTGCTTGTAGATGTGAATGATGTGCAGCTGCCAAAACAATTTACATAAGCTACTATTACCTTTGGTCCCGTATATTGAATCTTTTTATAGTAAAATTAACATTTAAGTAATTGAACTTACAAACTGAAATCCGGTATCATTGAGAATTCCAATCCCCGCGGATGCAAAATTTGCACCAACTAGGAGCCTCTCTCCGACAAGCAGAGGACTCAAATACGGCAGAGTAGGTTCAAAGCCAAGGTTCTCACCTGTCACAACATAACATGAAACCAAGCCCAGCTAATTACTTTCAGCCATGCATGCATGCAAATGGGAGACTAGAACCAAACAAACATTGTTATAACTTGTATAAAAATTAAAATTAGTGACGGAAATAATTTATATGTAATTTTTTTAAAAAAAATGTCACTAAATTTAGTGATTTCAGAATTAGCGAGGAACAAACAATTTTTCGTCACTAACCAATACTACTAATTTTCTAACATGGCACAAAGTCATACTGATTATGTCAGGAATGTTAAGGCCGTTAGAAAAGCGTCCAGTGGGTCTGTGTGTTGGGAAGTCAATGCCATAAGGAGGAGCATCTGCTCGTGCAGTGGTAGCCAAGAAATCATTGTTGCCACTGTCCACGAGTGAATCGCCAAAAACGAAGAAAGCCCTCCCTTGTTGAGCAGAAGCAAAACTTAGAGACATAAACAAGCTTGTCACTATGATACAACACAATAAACAACTAGCCATGGTTTTGAATGGATATTAATCGTTGCAAGACTTTAGTGCTGATTATATTAGTACTTTATATGGATCTCAGTGTGACACTGGTGTGGTGTGGGAAGGGCTATATATAAGGTCTGATATGAGAAGTTGATCTATCGATTTCTCAAGTGTGAAGTGAAGAGAGCACATTGATAGTTCATAAATGTATTTTTCTACCACCTCTACAAAGATTAAAGCAACCGCCGAATGAAGAAGAGAAAGTACCTAAATTAATTGCTCCTGGTTGTTTGTTTAAGCAAATGTGTGACTTTTTCCTCAGATTCCAAAACATATCCTTCTTCGTATCAAATGAACACAACATTGTGGTCCGCCAACCCCCGCTACTTGTCATTACTAGCAGCCTATAAAGCATGGTAAAAAAAAAAATGGGGGAGTGATGCGTCATTAAAACCACATGCAACTTCAAGTTAAATATATATTTTCTTTTACCCACACATCTTGGTATATATAAGTACTTCACTTGTCGATGCCATATCTATGTCACATCACCTGTGATTTAGATCGATTATTCAATTCTTTGAATTAATTTATACGACTCTTAAATTTGTTTTTACTTTCATTACTAATAATATAGATTAACATTATGTAGCATCTAATAACTATACTTGAGTTTTGATGTGTTTTTGAAAATAACAGGTGTGACTTAATTTGCTTCAGATGGGTTCTAACAATATAAACTAAAAACCAAATCTAACTAAGAAAAAACGGGTTTTCTTTTCTTTCATTTTTTCAGTTATTAATTTGATCAAATTTTATTTTATTTTTTACTTTTTTTATATTGGTTTGGAAGTTTAAAATGATTTCATTTAATTTTTAACACTCCTCGTGATAATATATTCTCTCCGTTTCTTTTTAATTAAGTATTGTTTATAGTACACAAATTAAGAAAAATAGTTAAAGTTTTTGTTTATCTTAATTTTTTTAATTTTTTAATAAGTCTTTTATTTCATTTATTTTTTGGCATTTTATTTATTAATGTTTCTCCCTCTTTTTTTGGAATGAGTAAAACTGAAAATATAATAATTAGTGCTATCTTATAAATTTTAATTGATAATTAAACATTTCTTTTAAAAAAAAGAAACCAATATAGTAGTGAGCAGTGTAAACAGATTATTAATTATCTCGAAGTGACTATTAATATGAGGATATATTAAATTATACTTCATACAGTTGAGGTAGATTCAACGCAGCAGAAGTCAAAGTGAGCTGATAGTCGATAGAATTCTATTATGCCAGAGTTTTAAGAGTTATGCCATATATGCCAGTTTTGGTGTCAAGCTAGATCTGGAACTTGTTTGTTGCAATGTCATTTGAAAGATCAAACTGAACCCATATGCACCAGTCGCCATGCGCCTCAAGTTAATTGACTTGAATCTTGTGTTGTTGCGATGCTTCTTCACAAAGTCGGGTTTTACTTCAAAGGGTAATAAAGCCATATATCATAAATGGTTTTCAGTAAAAACGTGTCCTAAAGCCTTTCGGATCGACTTACAGGAGAAAAAAAAATTAATAAAAAGGTAAAATAAGTTAAATAATTTCATAGATTTATATATAATAAAAAATAAAATAAAATAATCTATTTTTTGTAAGTTAAAATTAACATGCATGTACACTATTACGAAAAAAGTCAGATGAAGAAATTTTTAAAACAGTTAAAGTGACTGAGTGAGTCATGAGAAAAATTTAATTATTTTGTTTACATGGTTCGTTTTATTTTCTTATGATAACAAAATCTCTAAATTGCATAGCAGAAACCACAAACTTGCCCTTGCAGGGATACTGGAGAAAGTAAAGAACGCATATAGTATAACTACATGGGAGAAAAAGACAGGCCTCCCGACAGTGTTATTTTCCTAATATTCAAAGTTCATTTATGAAATTATGCTTAATCAATAACGAATGAGACTTCTATTAAATTCCCTATTGTGACAATCATATCTTGATTCATTTGGACCAAGATAGCAAATGACCTAATACTCTCTTTCTAACAAAACCCCATTTAACGAAGTACCTAACCTTGTTGCTTTCCTTCCAAATAAGGATTTTAGTCAAGGGGCGGGGACCAATTAAGAGGGAATATATATACATGTGATCAACATAAATAGGGTGGGGTTTAGTCGCAGCAACCTCCTCCAGTATCACTGACTCTTATCTTTGGGTTAATACATAACATCACTTACAAAGCAGAACTTCGCAAAAAAAGGCATGTGAAACCGGCTCAACCAAAAAGACTGATACGTTATATGTTTAAAAATCAGGTGAAAAAAATTTGTTTGAAGCAAAAGTACTTTTCTAAAAGAATCAAGATCCTTACTTTTGTTTCCATTTTTATATTAGTTAGATTACATTGAAACGGGTTTCACAATAATTATAATTACAAACCAAACATGCACACAGTCAGTCGGCCAACAAATTCTATAAGACCTTTCTTATTTTTCTCTCCAATTATGCAAACCAATTCTTTAAGACCTTTAAGACACTGCTTAGTGGAAAACACACATACACAATGGTTTTCCAATTAATTAGATCCATCACTGTAAGAACAAAAATTTACATAGCCAGAGGCAGAATGAGAAGACTATGCTTTTTTACAGTATCTTGTACGTAGTATACTCTTTACTTCTACCAGCATTTAAGCGATGACACGCTAATGTATGCTGCATGTTTATCACATTAATTAGCATAGGATTGCAAAGCAAGATAAATTATTATATGTCCTGTGTTTTCACCCCCTCCATCCCTCTGTCCAGCTAAAAATTAAAGGAGTTGTTACACCATTTTGTTGAGTAACTGTACTGCAATGAAAATTGACAATTCGTTGCAGACTTGCAGTTATCTGTTTTCCGGAAAGAAGAGAAAAAGAATATTGGGATTTGGGATAGATGTTCCAAGTTACTTTCAAGGACACAGACTTGGTGACTCTGAAGAAACCTCATCCGATTGTTCTGTTCTATCGCTCTTTTTCTTCTCTACTATCATCCTTTCACCTTCATAGAGAAAAGGTAGAAACGCTATGTTAATGAACTTTTTTGTTTTTTCAATTAAAAATACAGTTTAATTAAATTTTATTTATTTACTTTTCACCAAATAACCGCGCGTGCATGCATGTAGGAGGAAGATACACGCGCAAATCATGCCAACAAACGGTTCTATGTAGAATGGAGGGTAAATAGAAGACCCCTGCCCTAGTAAATGGCTATACGGGGAATAGTGGATTTTGGTGATCAATGAAAATAATGTGTCACTTTCCATGCATTTGGGACACTCCCTTCTCAGTTCTCATAGATTATATTTATGTATCTACTCTCTGTTTTCTTTTACCTTACATCACTTGTTAAATTCATTACATTTACTCTATAACGAGGGTGATTTATCTGTTATTTATATTTAGTTTGTGCATTAAATTATATAGTAATTATTTTTTTTTCTTTTGATATTTCTTTTGACTTTAAAAAATAGAAATTTAGATTCTTTTAAGTTTTTATATTAAGAATGTTAAAATTAGTAATTTTACAATGTTTTGTTCTATTTTGTAAAGTTTTTGGATACATCAACCGAAGAATCAAAGATGTATGAAGAATTAGAACAAGGCATTCAGCATGATAATGCATGCTCAGCATGAGAAACCAAATTGGAAGTCAGCTGTATAGTGCATGTACACTAAGCGCGCATTTGGAGACTTAGTGCGTGGTCACTTAAGTCAGTTGTACTATGCATGTACACACAGGCTTAACCCACAATGATTTTTGAAGGATATAAAAAGAGGCATTGTATTATTTAGAGGGAGTTCGTTTAGGGCATGCTCTAAAGCAAAAAATCCGCTTTGAGAACTATTTTTTCATTTTTCTTGTTTCATCTTTTGTTTTTGAGCCTCTCATGACTATGAAAGGTTAAACTACTAATTGTTGGGGGCTTGGATACCAAACACTCTTTAATGTAATGATCTTTACTATTCATTTAGTGTTATTTCAATATTAATGCTTCATTTCTAAGTTTATTGTCTTTTTTATGATTTGATCATTCATTCACATGTATGTTATAAGGTTTTAATCATTGGGAAATACTTTTACCCTAAGAGCTTGAAGGAACTTCTAGGTAATTCATGTCTAGGGATAAAACGATGTTATTTAGTCTTATTTATGCATCTTTATTCTTAAAGAAAATTACTTGGTTTACTTCTTAAGCGATTTAGAGTGAAAATAAGTGATTTAGGTTCTTTCACATTAGGAATCACATTTAGAGTAGTTTAGTTGATGAAGATAATAGTCGAAATAATTTTAAATGATGAAAAAATTTTAACATTGCATCAAGAGTAATTTTGATAGGTCAAACACCCAACATTACCACAAATATCTGTACCAAATATCATTTTCTACCTCCAAGTGTTTGTTTTCTTGTCTTTCACATCTTGATCTGCTTTCCTATCCTTGGTTATGGTTGAAGTTTATATTTTTGCACTAATTTCGTTTTAGTCATTTATTCGCTTAAAATTTGGTATATACAAATTTTGAGCACAACTAAAACTCATGTAAACTCGACACTCGGTCTTACCGTTTAATATTATTGTGATAAATTGGTACCCTTGCCAAGGAGTTAACAATTTATCAAAATAGGTTAAGAACTACAACTAATTACCATAATGGTTGGTGAAGAAGGTATTTATCAAAATAAATGATTTTTCTCATGTAGAAAGTAGGAGGCGCTAGTGGCACCTTGTGCTTTTTATTTGTCTTGTAGCAAGAGGTGCCAACTTGGTAACTTTCATCCTGACAAGTATTTAACATTAGCCAAGCCGATGCTAAATATTCATGTTTAATGGCTAAAATCATGTAAAATTTTTACTCAATTTAGAGTCAGCTTAGTCGGCATAATATACCTATAAAATAATTTATATTATATTGATGAGGCTATTTATAATAAGTATAAATGTATATATAATTAATTAGGAAAAAAAGGATAAAGGATATGTACCATTAGTAACAAAGAATGTAGTAATAGAAGTATGCATTTTTTTTTGGTAACGAAATGAAGTAATATGAGTATTATTTTAATATTGTTATAATGTACTATAAATCATGATTAATAAAAATTGTTATATTCTTTCTCTCAAATACCTCTTTGTATACGTTATTATCATCTAATATTGAACAAAAGTTATGACTTTAAAATATATATATATATATATATATATATATATATATATATATATATCTTTTGAGACAAAAAGATAGTTTTAAAACTCAATTTT
>PYAF01004398.1:1270985-1342659 GCA_007407185.1 Glycine tomentella | reverse complement strand
TAGAATGTTGTTTTCTTATCTATACTTTTATTTTAGTTTGATTTTTTTAAATATTTGTTTTACTTTAGTTTTAAAAGTTTTTTTATTAGATTAAATTGGTCATTCCTTTAATGTTTTATATTAATAATGTTAATTTTGATTTATGTGATAAATATTAATCTGATGTAACATTTCTCGTATTTTGCTGCGTGTTATTAAGTTGATGATTTATTAATATAATAAATAACGAAATAATTAACTTAATCCAATAAAACACTTTGAAAAGAAAAAAAAATCAAACTTAAAGAACTCAACTAAGACAAAAATATAGATTTGTTTTTTGGTAGTTAAACAGAATTATAGATAAGCCATCAAATTTGATTTTATCCTTTTATTAAATATTCATATCTTTCCGGACTCGAAGGATTAGTGGCATGAAGTATCTTCCCTGCGACAGCCATGTGGCACTGATATCAACTTCCAAATGTCAACCTCGAACTAAACAGAGTACCTGTCTTGAAGTATTGGTAATGCAGGCCTCTCAAGGACCTAAAAGCCCACAGAAATTCTCGGGCTTGTAGCAAACCTAAGGCTAACGAATTGCCAGGTGACTTTGGTAACTCTAAGGCTTTTGCTATATTTTTTTTATAGTGTTCACTTAAATAGTTATGTACTTCTGTTGGTTTTTCCTTTATCTTTGACAAATAAAAAACTTTGAGCAGATTATATTATGATTTACTTCAAATGAATTTTCACTTTCAAATCATATTGAGTATTAAAGAAGGGTACAGTGGTGGGACTATTATCTTCGGGAAAATGATTGATCTATAAATTTGTTGGAGATCAGACAGACGACTGAAAAATCATTTTAGTTATCGTGCAAATTGGTCCCTGGTGATTTCTTTTACCCGTACTTGTCTCACGTTAATTATTAATTAATAGCTGTCAACTTGTTTCTGTCTTTGAGACCAATAGTTTCATATTTTATATATACAATATGTCATGATAAATACTGTTCAGATGTCACGATAAAAATAAAATATTTCAACAACCGGAGAAGTGGATTTGTCATATGTGTGCAAGTGGGCACAAATGCTATCTCGCAATATAGAAGGAAAATTATAATAGGGGCGCAGTTTGATAGATGATTGGGACAACCATGTTTGCTTGGGTTCTCTGACTACTATCTGCACTGCAACTTGTTGATTCTGATTGGAGTTGTTCTCACCACCAATAGTTTAGTTCAGTCACAGAAATTATAAAAATTTATTTCACGTTAATTTTCATTAATTTATACAATATGGTTATTTAATTAATTACATAAAAACTCGACGAGGAAATAAATAATGAAATACTAGTATATGCATTGTGTACGAGCTGAATAAAATTATAACTATCCCAAATTAAATAGCTTTTAATGATGGGTACCAGTGGAAGCCATGAGGCCAATTGTTGGTGGCTGCTGAAGTTTGCTTGATTTGCTTTCCTTCTCCGTTAAAGTAAATGAGTGATGGTTGGTGTGTTGTGTGAGATCAAGCATTCAAGCCAGTAGCCACGTCTTATCTGAAGGGAGAATAGAAAGAACCTTTTGAAAGCATTTGAATACCATCTCACACACGTATAATTAGGTGCCGTTATTTTAATAATGATCAGATAATATATCTTTTACAGAAAATAATTAATCTTATTCAAGCGGAATAACACTCTTATACTGTAGATAGTAATATTTTAAATGTTTTACAAATAACTGTACATGTATTCATAACCCAAATTCTAAATCATTAATTAAATTAGAATAATCTTAAACAAGTTAATTTACATGTTCGGGAATAATAATTTGGCGCTTCTAGCTGATCTATCTCAGTTTTCAAGAATAATAAACAGGAACTTGATCGATCACATTACCCATCAGTATTATCCTATATTAATCACCTTGCATGCCTTTAAAGCGATCGAGCTCACTTCATATTCATAATGACTAGATTGCCCTCACCCAACGTTGACCAGCTGCAATTGTCTAATCTAATATAAATAATAAATAACTACCCAGGTACTATATGTCTAAATTCTCCTGCATCCTTTCTACTATATATCCTTTTATGTATTTAATATGAATGTGTTTTATATTTTCAAGAATTAAATGTATTTATTTTTTATTAAATATTTATTATTAAAAAGAATATAAAAACACAAAAACTAGCTAAATAAATGAGGTAAACTACCAATTTCTGGCTTGTGTATGCAATGTATATGTCAATTATGTGTATGAATATGTGATGAATTGATGATGAAAACGCAAATAGGAGTTCATCCTGTTTGGGACCATTTCTGGCTAGTGTATACAATGTATAATATCATTGCTTTTGAATGCAAAATTATGAATAGATGTTACTGTGCTAATGATTGAAATAAAGAAAAAAAAAAAACTATGACCTTGGATTGTGTATGTTATGGCCTAATAGGGAGAAAAGGGAACTTAAGTAGGTTTGATTAATTTGGGTGGGTTGGTGATTTTACGAGGTGTCTTATGTATTATGGAATTGTACGTTAATATGACTAAGTGAGGTAGTGGCCTATTGTTCTTTGAAACCGTACGTGATAAGTAATTTTTCAAGTTTAGTAATGAGAACAAGTAGTAATTAAGAAATACAAAATATTGAATCATATAACTAAGAAAGCTACATGATGGATAAGTTAGGAACTAAAAGAAAATAAAGTTAGTCATTAGGAAAATTAAATTTACAATCTCATTTTAAGAACTAACAAATGGAATTAATATATGGTAAGATTAACTTAGACGCTAAGAGTTAGTGAGTATTAATTGTTCTTGATCCATTGAGTAGTAGACGAATTAGTAAAAAGTAGACACTAATAAGAACTTAAATTCCACAACAAAATGTGTTTGATTTTATAACAGAAATAAAATAGTGTATAATGGAAAACTAAGCTAATTTGATTGGTTTCCTTCTTTTGGTCCTTGAAGTGAAATTCTATAATGAAATGATACTTTAGAATATAATTATATATGTGATAATTTATTGCATATATTATGAAATGATACTACACACACTCACACACACATATTGTAACTATAATGGAATATCACGTGAGCTACACATGCATTATATCAACCTAATGACATGGGCCACAAATGTACTTTAGCATATAAAAAAGAAAATACATTGAAACGTATATATATATATATATATATATATATATATATATATATATATATATTACTAGTGTGACTATATCAACATGCAACAACAATGTCTCAAAATCTATCAAAAAAATTACTTTTTTGAGATGGGAAATTTTTCTACTACAAGATTTTGTCTCAATTTTATTTTTTCCTTGTAGTGTGATGAATTCGTTCATTATTATGTATATTGTTTTAATCTTTTAAAAAGTATAGTAAATGCATTTTGCTTAGCTAGCTGCCATATGAATATAATAATCAAATTTTATTTTATAATAATATTTTTTAGAAGAAAAAAAGAATTCTCATACAAAAGTTGAATTATTTTAAAATTGTATCACATGATTGACTGTTCGTTTTGTAACACATATTCAAACAGAAACCTTAATATCCACAGACAACTTGCAGAGAAACAGAGACCTTAATATCCCAAGAAATCATACTTATCAATAGCAAGCTCCATATTTGCATAGTTAAATACCATGACGATGTGTGTGTGTGTGTTTTTTTCTTAAAGTGACCAAGTGTTTTTTTCAATAATGAATATTTTGTCCTTTTCCCTTCAAGGAGACAAAGGGCAAGTTGGCCAAATGTATATTTGATAAGATATTGTAATAATTAAATTGATAGGTATATTTGTATAGGGTTATCATGAGGGGAAAAAATTAAAATACGAGCCAAAGAATTTATGATCATGCTATATAAGCTAGATGTTCCTCTAACATGTTTTTTTAATTTGCGTAAATTAGAAATCTAGCAGTTGATCGACATATATATACTTTTCATAAAGGAAAAGAAAAAAAAAAAAGAGAAATTGATTTTTTTTTATGAGTTGAAGACATTGATATGTATGATATTTGGTGTGACAGGAAACAAAGAGAAACATTAGAAGAAAAATGAGGTGAAAATGAGATAGAAAATAAACTGAATATATGTTAATAATAATAACTTATGTTCTTGATAAATAAAAAAACTATGTGAGTAGAGAAATCATTAATTACCAAAATTGTGTAATTTAAATTAATTTTTATAGATACGTCATTAAATCTTTCATAAGGGTCTTAATAATCATTATTTTTACGGCATTAGATAAAAAAAATCAATAAATAGAAAGATTTTAATAGGAGCGCATTAGAAGTCACAATAGAATGCACCGCAGTTAAAAAACTAATACCCTAAAGATAATCGTTAAAATTTTCATTTTGATAAATATAAAAAAATATAATTGTATATCATGTGAAGATGAATTCAAATCACGTTGTCTCTATCATGTAATAATTTCTTGTGCTAGCGGGACCAATGCTTAATTATTTGAAAACAATTAATTTTTTTTATAGAAAATTCTTTGAAGAAACGTATAAATTAAATACTTACTTTTTCAGAATAAACTAATTTAAGACGCACTAGAGAAATCATTATGCATTCACATAAATTCGGATACACCTACGTCGTCGATCTAGGCGATGAAATTGAAAAGTAGGGCTGCCCCACGTGGAAAAACCAAAAGGTTAAAAGCACACACTTCTCCACCAATTTAGTGCTATCTAATTTGTCAGAGTTTAAAAAAAGGTGAAGCAAAGGAATGGAGAGACTGTGAAGGAAAGCAAGCTATAGCTAGCGAGGGAGGGAAGGTGTGCTTCAAGGGAAATATTAATGGCAAAGTGTATGGTGGCAGATACACATTGAAGAAGTGCAATAAAAGGTGGATTGTTTCAGTTGGGTAGGTCTGAGTTTTTATAATGCTTTCATTAAGTTTTCAACTTTGAGATCAATCTAACCAATTCAAATCACCCTATTCCTCTCAAACCTCACTAACTGTCTCCTTTGGTTCAAGGTTTTTTGTGCAATTACAATTCACAAACAACACCAGAAATTACTCTCCAAACTGCATGTGTGGTGCTTCATCATCAGGCACCATCAGCACATAAATCAAAAGCAGGCAATCATGATCTTGATGCTGTAGGTTCAAAAGGGTCTCTGAGCTGCAGCAGCTTAATTGATCTTAACCACTCCCGTTCTCACCATTAATACTATTAAATAGAGAGAGATAGCTAGGGAGAGTCTTCCTTCCTTTCTTTTTTCTCTTAACAAGTCACTTTCCAATTTTCTTTTCTCGGTTTAGTGTTTGGGCATGGAAATAACCATGAAAGTCAGATTTTCTTTGTGCTATTTGCTTTGCTAGTAATAGTTTCCTAGCCTTATTACGTTTTTTTTTTTACCCATTTTCTTTCTTGGCGCTGAAAGAGATATGGGTATTATTATTGGGAGAAAGAGAAGGTGCTCCTGTTCAGCTACTCGTGAGGACTACCATCTTCTCCTTCTCACTTTCTTTGTTGCCATACTTCTACAAAGCGCTGTGGTTGAATCCACTACGCTAAATTACACGAGGCATAGGCAAACCAGTACCCTTAGACTTGAAAGGATTAGTAAGCACTTGAACAAGATCAATAAGCCTCATGTGCTCACCATAGAGGTAACATTATTACTATTAATATTATTTATGTACTATAGTTTTCATTGTACGTTGATCAGTGGTTGAGATTTTAATGGGCACATAAATGTTGGTTTTTTCCCTTCTTTATTATATGTAACAGTAAGTATTCTTTTGTATTGCAGAGTCCAGATGGAGATCTTATAGATTGTGTTCACAAAAGAAAACAACTGGCTTTAGATCACCCCCTTTTAAAGAATCACAAGATCCAGGTATATATATATATATATATATATATATATATATATATATATATATGTACATACAACAGCCTAATTATTTTCACCACGTACCTCTTTGCTTTCCTTGCACTTTACTCATGGCCCAAAAAATGTTGTTTGATTTTTCTTAAAGCTTTGTATTATTTGATGGATGTAATAGAAAATGCCAACGGAGATGCCAAAAGGGATGAAAGTGAAGAAAGAAGAGAATGATAACAGTACTAGTGAGGTGGCATGGCAAATGTGGCACCTAAATGGGACACGGTGTCCTAAGGGAACGGTTCCCATACGGCGGAGCACAGTGCATGACGTGATGAGAGCAAAGTCTTTGTATGACTTTGGCAAGAAACGGTCACGAGTTGATTCCCTCTCTCCCCGCAACGATGCACCAGATATTCTCAGCGGCAATGGCCATGAGGTGCGTGCGTACCTATAATATTGGATAGATATAGTTCAAAGTTCAAATACATTATTATTGCAACTTCCCAATGATTATAATGCTTTTTTTTTTTCAAGCGACAATGAATATAATGCCAATGGCTAGGTATACACACACAAGTTAAGTACAGCTGCAGGCACGTTGTCAATAATCAATTTCTGGCTCCAGATGAAATTATAAAAAATAAAAAAATATTCTGCCTCTATGGGTTGACTAATGGCTGCTACTACGTATACATACCACAGCCCATTGCTTTCAAGCTTAATTCCAAATATATTAATAAATGATGCAGCAATTGTTTATTTAAAATCTTTTTTTATTCATGGGAAAGTCAACTACATATATGTAAAAATTTTAGTTTGTACTACTTAGGATTGGAATTCTTTATATATATATATATATCTTAAAGTCTGTATCATCTCTTCTCTATTATCAATGAAGAGAATGATCTAACATACAGTTACTTTGTTTTATAATATAATTTTTATCTGTAAGCTTACCTATTATGTAATCTTACAGTGAAGTACTGTACTAATATACCATATTAATCAGGGATACGATTGTTTTACCTCCTTATTTTTACATGATTTTCCCCATGAAGGTATTTTTGGGAATAAAAGATTAACAGATAATGATAAATCATGTGTGCAAAGGTCGAAATGGTATAATTTTTTACTCTACAAAAATGTAACTTTCACAAATAGATTTAGCAGATGTTGCTAGCTGTTTGACGTACAACACCGAATCCTTTTAAATATTACTTAATTTTAAGATTGAAAGCTATCAAGATTGCTTTGTTTGTACTTCAACCTATGTTCTCTTTCTCGTACTATAATTCATTAATTCTCAACCTTTATTAGGATTTTAAAAAGAAAGGCTTTTGTCATTAGAATTAGTAATTGTTTTTAATGCAAGGAGACTTTGATTTTCTCTATTAATTATAAATTTGCGGTATGCAGCATGCGATCGCATATACGGGATCATCGCAAGAGATGTACGGGGCAAAGGCAACAATAAACGTATGGGATCCATCAATTCAAGTAATCAACGAGTTTAGTCTATCACAACTTTGGATCCTTTCAGGATCCTTCGATGGCACTGATCTTAATAGCATCGAAGCTGGATGGCAGGTACTCCTTCCAATTTCAACACTCATTCAAGTCGATCCCTTCTCTATTATACTATCGTCAATTCGTCATGATGATATATTAATACAAGTTGACAAAAAAAAAATTTAATTCATTGTTAACTTTAGAAAGGGGATGAGTTCCAATAAAACATAATTAGATAAAAATTTATTGCAAGACAGCGAGTTTCAATCTCCATTCACGTAGCCATTTATTATTATTATTGTAAACTTCATTTTCATGTTGGTTCCTTGAAGTAACCGAACATGTCACGAATTAATTAGAATGCATGTGATACACGGCACATTACATTGCACCGAATGTGCATATGCATGTAGGAACATAAATACTAATTTTATCAAATAGTCTCTGAAGCTTTGATCATTCTACTAGTCAGGTCAGTCCGGAGCTCTATGGTGACAGCAGACCCAGATTGTTCACTTATTGGACGGTTAGTACTTCTTTATTTTTCCTCCATCTCGTAAATATATATTCCTTTGCTTCTCTTACAACACAAGCATCAACAAGAAGAAATGCAATATTTTCATTTTTTGAACTTGAATCTTCTCATAATGTTCAGTAACATAACACATGGTTATTTTAGGCAGAGCAAGACAATATTTTTAATCAAATTTAATTAATGAGTCATACAGTATTACTATAGATCCTTCACTACAAAAAAAAAAACTTACAATTTATAATATCTTAAAATATAATTTTAACAATTAAAAATCGTCACACGTGATTTTTCTGAGAGCTGAAATAGTTGTCACTTTCACATATGGAAAAAACTGATTGACATATGTTAAACAATGCTAGTGTTATTGTCAGAAAAGTCTCAACATTTCCTAGCAGCTAATAACCACAACAAATACATTTAAACAGCGGCACAAAATTGATTATAAATTATTTTTAATTTTAATTTCAGAGCTACCCTTGAAAATATATTCTATTACACTAAAAGAACGGTCTCTATAATAAAATAAAATAAAAAAAAACCTTATTAAAAGACAAAAAGAAAATTCCAAATTGTAAAATGCTAAGAGTCAAGAAGTGTGAATAAAATCAGAAAGAAAGACCTCAAAGATGTCAATGTCAAAAAACTTATCTTTCACCATTACCCAGCACATATAATATACATGTTCTGGTCCTTTATTAGTAATACAATATCCTAGATCCATTGTTTTGGGTAGAGGATGAAAAAACTAAAGAACAAACAAAGAATCCCGAAGCAAAGCTTCCAATACTACAGGCAGAGGTTGCTGCCACTCCCTAACCAGAACGTGATTGCAGATGCACCATTTGGCTAAAATGTCTGCAACAGAATTGGCATCCCTGTAAATGCAGCTGATGGAGATCTTCCAGTAGGAACCCACACATATCTCTAATTACCTCTCTGTGTCTATGAAAATTGATACTGTACTCACTCCCATCAATTAAAATATTCACAACAGATTGACAATCTGTTTCACAAATAATGGATTTAACTCCACAATTCCAACAAATTTTCAACACTGGAGACTTTATTCCCAATGATATCAGAAGGAATTACTTTACTAGTTTTACTATTTTCTTTAGTTAATTTTCATGTTAGCTACATCTGAAAATCAACTAAAGCAAAATAGTAAAACTATTAATTAAACAATGACCTGCGCCTTAATTAGTCTAGCCGGCCGGTAACAATTCAAGACACATCAAAGATTGGCTTTAGGAACTTATTATGACCTGCTTAACCTTCAGTTGACATGAATTCTTTGGGTTGTAACTTGGGACTGATTTTTGACAAACAAAAAGCATAGATATAGTTAAAAATAGTAAATGTGCCTAGGTGCTGTGAATTAATACACTACATTATGAAAATTAATTTTTGGCAAGTTAGAAGGTTTATCGGAGAAAAATGGATATATGGAGAACCATATATTTACCAAAAAAAAAATTATAACTGGATAGAGAAAAGTGTAGTAGAAGAATTTCAATCTTGTACCAATTTATGGTCTCCAAATCCAGCTGATAGCTTTGCTCGAGGGTGAAATCAGTCGGTACAACTGTTGATCCCAAATCCATTATGCTGCCTACTCTTCATTTTTTTAACGTCCTAATGGTAAAGAAGAGAACATTTAAATTCAGTTCTAATTATATAGCTACAATTAATACACAGCTGCTAGGGGTATTCATGGACGTGTTTATATATTCTTATTCTTATTTGATCTAAAATTTTGACAAAAATCATTTATTTGAATCCAAATTTAATCTATAAATTAAATAAGACTGGGTTTGCTTAATTTGTTTTATACTATATATTTCAAAATTAATAAATATTTTTTGTATTAATATAATATCATGTTATGTAAAATGATATCCATTAAGTTAATTTTTTTAACAGAAAAATATCGCTTAAGTTAATAAATCTTATTATTAATGTATAAGTGTTAAAAAAGTCTATTTAAAAAAAAAAAAACATGTAAAACACTTAGTCAAGGTGAGAGGACATGAAATATAATCTCAACTCTTCTTCAAAATAATTTAAGTTTAATTTTTGAAGCTCAAAAGCCAGCTATTAATTATTAAAGTTAGTCTGGAACTTTGAGTAGGGCTAGTGTGAAACAGAAGTGCAATTAATTAAGTTGCAGAAGTGCGATCCTTTATAAATATCTGCAGTTTTTTTTTGGGGGTAATGCAGAGTGACTCTTATCGGACAACCGGTTGTTACAACCTTCTTTGTGCTGGCTTTATTCAAACAAATAGCAGAATAGCCATTGGAGCTGCCATTTCTCCTGTCTCTTCTTATGATGGCAACCAATATGACATCACAATCCTCATTTGGAAGGTCAGTATTTCTTCCACGCACATACAAATTTATGAATGTGCATTTCATACATCTCAAAGTCAAATAAAGGATTTAGTACAAGAATTTAATGATCGTGTACATGCCAAAGTCATATAAAGGAAGATTTTTTATTAGTTGACAGTATCGGTCAATATTTTTTTTTAATATAAAAATGCTTGGCATGAAAAGATTTTTTTTGACATTTTGTTGTTGTGAATATGAATTAGGATCCAAAACTGGGGAATTGGTGGATGAGTTTTGGCGACGACACATTGGTAGGGTATTGGCCCGCAGAGTTATTCACACACTTAGCAGACCACGCAACGATGGTGGAGTGGGGAGGAGAGGTGGTGAATTCCCGGACCAACGGCCAACACACCTTTACCCAAATGGGCTCTGGACACTTCGCCGAGGATGGTTTCGGAAAAGCAAGCTACTTCCGGAACCTTCAGATCGTAGACACGGATAACAGTTTGAGTTCTGTGCATAGCATCTCAATCTTGGCCGAAAACACAAACTGTTACGACATCAAGAGCTACTACAGCAACGAATGGGGCACTTACTTCTACTATGGTGGGCCTGGGAACAATCCACAGTGCCCATGATTTTAAACTATATACGACGTATATATCAATGTACTTCAGTTTCAAATTAGTCCATCTCTAAATGTCCATCTCAAGTAATATCTTTCTGTTTCATTCTTTAATTGTACGTAATTATAGAATTAATATTTTGCTATATTTCCATTATTGTTTCTACCACTTCCACTGTTTTGTTTGTTTCGATCGATGAAAGGGCCGGGAAAGGAAATTTTGAGTTGTAGTCAACAATAAATAAGGAATTTGCATATATATGAATGAAAAAAAACACGATTAGCAATGGCTAGTTTTGACCGGCTAAATATGATGACTGAAATTTTACGCATGCTTGATTTCTTTTTATTCTCATAACTTTTTCTTAAGAGAGTGCTAATATACACACTTTTTAGTTAAGATGCTTTAGTACTATAAACCAAAAAATTTAGAAAAAACCCCAATAAATTTTTTTGGGAAAAAAATAGTATTATAAACCAAAGTTTTTAGAAGAAAACCCAATAATTTTTTTGTTCTCTTAAATTTAGTTATTTAAGGGATATTGTATTGAACGAAGAATGCTTCTTTTGAACATTCTTCTGGGTAAAATTTACATGAGTCATGAATAGGAGTGTGTGATGACCAACATTATTTGTAGATCATGACACATCTACTAGTAACATGTGAAACGCTAGCAACAAAGTATGGATGGAATTTGTCTTTATTTAATGAACATCATTTATTAATTAGTGAAACTTATACAATTTTTTCAAGTAATAAAAGATTGTTAAAAAGAATAGATTGAGTAATTAATAGGTTATTAAAATACATCCATACATTTTTTTCCTACACTGGTTGTTAGGTGTTTTTTTTTTCTTCTGCACTTTTCATATTACTAAACAATTCAGGAAATGCATAAAGCAATTTGCTGATTATCATTAGGGATAGTGAGCTAACTCGCGGAATGGGCCGAGTCTGTTAGATGGTCTTAAGAGAAAGTTGTCTGGTTTTCAATATCAATGGAGAAGAAAACACCCATTAACAAATTTGTTGAATTTTCATCATTTCTTATTTTAGTTTAACACGACATCCTATTGAAGATCACTTTACGAGTATGTCAAAATAACTCTTATACTATCTAATATATATTTTTATTGTATAACTATTATGCAAAATTCATTATTAAATTAAATTTTTTATCATACAATTTTTATAACATTTTAAATTAAACTAATATTTAATACTTCATTAATATAATTTGGAATACATAAAAATAAAAATTTATTTAATTATATTCTTATTATTTATTAGTTCACTAATGCGTAAAATACATACTTGCTAATGGCAAGTGTATCATATGGAGTAACAATATGGACTCAAAAGTTCAGATATCATATCTAGAGACTAGTTATGTTTCAAAGAAAATAACTAAATAATTCACTTTTTTTTATAAGATTGGATATAAATTAACAATTAAGATAATTATGGATAACTATACTTCCCAATTCAACGGATAAAACAATGATAAGAAATTAGAGGTGATTTGATCTAATCCAGCCTAAGAGCCAATGATGAAGATGGCTACTGACTATCCCTTGCCTAGTTTAAATGGGGGAAGGAGTCATGAAAGTTGCTATCACAAAACAGAAATTGACAAGCTGAAATCATGGGAATACACTCATTACATGAAAATAATTTTTTGCGAATTCCCCCACACTCACTACATTTGCATAAAAAAAAATGATACTCATTGCATAACTCGTTGGTAGCTCTCCAAGGTCAACATTAACTTAATTGATTGAATGATTATGACATGAGGCTATTGGGTGGTCTGTCATCTCAAGCTCTAAGCTCGAAGGAACTTGACTGGAAGGTCGAGGTCCAGAAGAATGGCGTGAGTGAGCATCCTCCATTTTTTGTTTTGAACTAATTAAAAACACATTTGGAAGTCCTTGTTAAAATAACTTTGAATTCTAAATAATATTTGTTTCTTATTAATTTCTTAACTAACATTTCTCCTTTTCAATGCATGTTTGCCCCAGCTTATAGTCTTGCTACATTGCCAGGATAAGTACCCTGATGTGTTGGACTAATGTGATAGTTGAGAAAAAATATAAGAGATAGATATCTTAGTTTTTTTATAGGGTTTAGGATTTAAGGTAACATGGAAAAATTTAAACATATATGTATATAAGGAATTAATTTAAAATAATGGAACAATTTTAAGAATCCTCCATATATGTGTGTTAAAATATTTGCAAGCATGTAATTTATTAAAACATTTCTTCTAAAAACTGTAGGAATATATATATATATATATATATATTATGTTTAAACCGTAATTGGCAGTGACAAACTTAATTAGAATAAGATTCCATGTCTGTATCAAAAAAAAAAAAAGATTTCATTTGTGCTAACTCTTCAACTATATGATGGAGAATTGGAAACTGTTAGTGCAACGCTTCATATACATCAGCAAATTTGAATAAGTACAGGAGTGTTCCCTGTTACTGTTAACAATATATGCATTTTAACCTTAAAGTTGAAATGACATCGTGGGTTAAGTTGATAACGTTTTATCATGTTAACATTTTGGCCGAATGTCCAATATAATTATTTTCACCTTTTCGCTCTTTAAATAATGTGGTTAATTATGGTTTATAATAATGCTAATAATTACATTTTAAACCACGGCTTTGTATATATATAGTTTTCTTTGAATAATTTTCTCTTAGTAAAATAATTAATACTTACACATTTTCTTTTTAATACACTCTCTTTACTTTTTTTCTTTAACAAAAAAAAGTGTGTAGAAAAAAAATGGCGTGTAAGAAATTCTGTTCATCAATATATATTATCCGATTCAGATTGTGGTTTATTAATTAATTGGTTAGCCAGAAAAATAATGATGATAACATGCAAATGTCTGTCTGTCAATGTAAAATAAAATTTTCACTTTTCCTTTCTCTTGATTAATTTCAGTCTTGCATACTTTCTTACATGATGTTGTGAACTTTACAACTTTACAAATAAAGCTCTAAGCGATAAAAGATTTGTCACGCTGATGAGTTGTTGACTGTTGAGAGAAAACAGTATGCGTTGCTTTTTCTCACCAAGATCGTGACAAAATATGAATAAGGTTCCTATTATCTTATACCCCTTATTATTTACTTGCGACAAATTAATATTGAAGTGTACAAATATGTATTGTTCAAAACCACAAAACAAATATATTTTTTATGAAGTTTCCATAGTTAGGCTGTAAGACTTTCATGTACAATACTATTTAAATATTAAATTATAGTTATTTACTTTTGATGCTGCTACTGTCGGTTCTTCTGTTATGATGAAGTATCTTATTCTCTGAGAACATATTTTCAAGATACCAAGCTGAGATGGATAGTACTTGACCTTCAGTTATGATATTTTACAAAGAATTTCACTATACGAAAGATATTTATTTTATCAAAAGAAAAAATTGTATGTTGAAACACTACATATATATTAGATTTTCACAATATCACAAGATTAGCAAAATCATAACCTGCATTAATGCATTAGTATGTATAATATATATCACTATATCAACTAATCAGTATACAATTGCAAAGCAAGTTATTCTGCAGCAGGATACAAACTAACGTGACAACAGTCGACCAAACTAGTCTTGGAATTCAAAGATGAAAATATTAAACCAAGCCAACAGACATTTTAAAATGTACAGTAACTCTAGAAGACATTTCCTTAATGTTGGCCCCCACGCATTAATTTTTATACTTCATGCATCCCTCGTATCTTGCCCATATAGCTATGTGCAGTTACGAAACTAAAAATGGCTTGAAAATCATAAACCATATTTTGATCAAACTTGTGGTGCAGCGGGGGGAGAGGGAGTGGTACTAGCAGGCTCAATTTTACGCATCATGAATCCTACTCCCCTGCTTGAACCATCTTCATCATCATGGTATGCATAAGCAAACCCACCATGCCTCGTCAAATCCATCCCCGCAGTCTCATCATCCCTCGAAATTCTCAACAGTTTCATCTTATGAAGCCCATAGAACAACGGCGCCATGGTCGCCGTAACCCACCCGCACACCACCAATATCTGAATCACCTGCGCCGCCAGCAGCCTCCCTCCGCCACCCATCAAAGCCCCGAACGGCCTTCCAATGCCGTAAATCTCCTCCACGTACACTTTCTTCGCAAACAATCCTGTGAAGAAAACCCCCCACGCGCCGCACCCGCCGTGAAGCTGCGCCGCCTCCAACGGATCATCGTACTCTACCTTCGCGGCAAGCTTATTAAGCCCAATCAAAACCCACGCCGCCACAAACCCACACACAATCGCGGCCCACGGTTCCACAACGGCACAGCCCGATGTAATGGCAGCGAACCCGCCAAGCAGGCCGTTACACACGTCAATCACGTTCCAGTGGCCCACCAATAACCGCTTGCTGAACAACGTCGTCAGAGCCGCAGTGCTCCCAGCCAATGTCGTCGTGACAGCTGTCCTCCCTATCGCGCTCCATTGACCATAATACCCTCCACTCCCATACCCCTTGGCTATTGTCAGAAACGAACCAGGGTTGAACCCGTACCACCCGAACCATAACAAAAACGAACCAAGCACAACTAAAGACGAGCTGTGGCCACGTAAAGCAACCGACCGGCCCGAACGGTCGAACCGGCCGATTCTCGGGCCTTCAATTAAAGCCCCCCACAGGCCCGCTATCCCGCCAACCATGTGAACAACGCCTGAGCCCGCAAAGTCAATGACTCCAGACCCGAATAAAACATTTCCGTCGCTACGACTAGCGCTGGCCCAACCGTCTGAGGACCAGAACCAATGCGAAACGATGGGGTAAACGAAACCGGTTAAGAAAGAAGAGTAGATAAGGTAAGCCACGAACTGTGTTCTTTCGGCGATGGAGCCGCTGGTGATTCCTGCGACGGCGATGGCGAAGGCCCACTGGTAGAGGAAGAAGCTGTAGTCGCCGGAGGGAGAGGTGCCGATAGGATAATCTCGTAGGCCGAAGAAGTGGCGGCCGATGAAGCCGTTGGAGGGGGCGCCGAAGGCGAATGCGAAGCCAAAGAGGTAGTAGGAGAGGCCGCCGGCGGCGGCGTCGAGGACGTTGGTAAGCATGATGTTCATGGTGTTCTTGGCTCTGACGGAGCCGGCGCAGAGCATGGCGAAGCCGAGCTGCATGGCGAAGACAAGATACGCTGAAAACAAAAGGTAGGTGTTGTCGACGGCGTAGGTTGTTTCGGCGAGCTTTCTAGAAATGGAATCGAATTGGGCGCAGAGGTAGTTGGCGGCAGCGGTGTCGTTGAAGAGTGGGGCAAGGTCGTTGGCGGAGCAAGAGAGAGAAGCCATGGTTTGGCTGTTAGAGTGAAACAGTATACACACAGAACACGAGGATTACGGGTAGTGAAGAGAATAGATATGGTATGGAGAAGAAGTCATGGCCGCCAATGATTTTATATGCTTAGAATTGATGAGGACCACTTGGTGTCACCTATTAGGTTAGTGGTTTTGAGAGCTGCAGAGGGAATCTTCCAATTTAAATGAATTATAAATCATATGCGCGAATAGATCCTCCTCAAATATTGTGTTGAAATCCTACACATTCAGTTCGGGATTCGTTGGCAGAACCTCAACCCTACGTATTTTGACATCTTTCCTCTCCTTTTTTTCTAGCTCACTCAATCCGCTACAACTTTTCTTCTTTGGCCTTGTTAGTGTTTGACACTGAAATTATATATATATATATATATATATATATATATATATATATATTTAAACGGAGGATAATTTTTTATTTTTTAAAATAAAAAAATAGTGTAAATTTAATGTTTTGCTGCTTTGTTTGTTTTTATAAATATCAGATAACTCTCTAAACTTCAAACATATATATTTTTAAACATTATGGCGAGTACATTAGTTAACAAATCAATAAATAAATTTTGTATCAATTTTTTTCATGGAGTTGGCAGCGTAAATATTATGTTTCTTACAAAACATTTTCACTTTTATTTCTTAAATAGTACCATATATATATATATATATCAGATAGAAAAAGGATAGAATTGAAAAATAATTAATATTATCTTAATCTTTAAATTAAAAATTAAAAGTGGATAAGTAAAATTAAAAAAAAAAAAACAGATAGAGAATATACCTTGCATTACTACCATTTTAGCTAAATTAAACTAATATATATATATATATATATATATATATACACACGTGTGTGTGAGTTATTAATTGTTATATATATCAAATAAGTATTATATGCTCAGTATATTATTGTTAGTTAAGCTTTGGATGGTTAATTTTTCGAAAACATAACACACTATGTTTGTTTAATAATAAAAAAAAAGTGGTTTACCTACATTTCAAAATCCATTATTACTCCTTATAACATTATACTTTCTTTCTCCTAAAACTTTCTCCTTAAGCTTTCAATTAACTAATAGTTTCAAAATTAAACTTTAAATATACAGTTTTAGATTAAATATTTAAAGAAATTGTCACCTGTAATAAATATATTTATGTTGAACAATATTGTTCTGGTGAAAGATATTTGCGGCCTCGTATAAAAAGAACCTCTAGAGTCTAGATACACCCATCCTTATTAATATTCTCTCATCAATTTTATAGCACAGTTTTGAGACAGCAATAATCTTTCTCCCGTAATTCCTAGCCATTCTTTTGTCACATCTGTTCATTCCGACTTAATTTATTGTTTGCTCTTTAATGGGCATGCTATCCTGTCACAATTTCGTGCCGTAAAATTGAGACCTCCATATACCCCCTAACAAGCCAAAGCCATGTTGATAGGTGCATGGAGAGTTACTAGCCGAATATTAACCCCATATCCCTTAAATTATATATATATATATATATATATATATATATATATATATATATATATTTCGATATTTTGGAAAAGGGACGAGAGAGATTTTTTCCTATATATTTAATATTTATTATTATTGTCGTTATTGTTATTTAAGTAGGTTAATCTCCAAATTCACACTAGATGTAATTATTATTAATTTATTTTGGTTAAGGAAAAATTAGGAAGTCAGGATAATTAGCCCAATCGAAATAGTGCAATTTATCATGATATTAAACAAATTCAAACTCTGATCATGTATATATTATGAACAAAAATAACGAGTTTAATGGTGATGCTGATAATACATATATATTGCTATTCAATTATAAATTACTAATTCTATGAATTTTAAGATAATTTTATAAAAGTTAATAACTTAATAGTAAATCATGGATATTGATTAAATGATAGAATGAAACTAATGTGATTAATCTTTTTTCTCGTCTAATAATTAATGCTCTATTGTTTATACTTTATTTGTAAATGGGATTTAATGATTTCCAAGAAAAACATATTTTGAGGAAAAAAAATTGAAAGATAAAATTTTCTTCCATTTAGTAATACAACAAATATATATTATATATATCTTTTGTCTTGAGTAAGATATTATAGGCATCTTTTAACTCAGTTGGTTAAAGAGTAATCCCACTTATAGTAAGTGATTATCACCTACTCAAAAAAATAATATACACAATAAAAATTAAACAAAAATTCTTCCAATAAATAAATTATTACGTTCTCTATATATTAGTTAGCTTCTATTAATTGACAACATATATCTACTTAAAAAAAAAAGTATGCTACTAGGACAATACACGCGGGTAAAGTCACCAATGAGTCAATATTTCGCACAACTCTTTTACGGTTTGCATGATAATTCTTTTGTTTTGTTAAGCTCTTTATAAGCAATCATCCATCAATTGTTCAATTGTAAGTATTCAAATAGTCAGTTATAGATGACCCAGTATAAATAGAGCGGACAGTCAATGAAAAACCATTATAATTTGTTCTGGATTATAGGTTAACTTAAAATATACAACAATAACAAATTATTATTTTTATGATTTTTAAGATAATTTTGTAAAATTTAATAAACTTATCATAAATTATAAATTTTTATTACATTTTTTCATATAATATTTTTTAAAAGAGGTTTTCTCATATAATAATTAATACTCTATTGATTTGAATTTATTTGTAAATGGTATTTCATGTTTTCCTAGGAAAAAAAATTTAGAAAAAAATTATCAATAGAAAATTTTCTTCCAACTAGTAATATATATATATATATATAATCAACTGGTTAACTCACTTGGTTGACATAAGTGTATGAATATTGTAAATCATATTAAATTCTTACGAATAAAGAAAAAGATATCTAATATATATATTATATTTTTTTTATTTTGGATTAGACTATGAATATTTCTTGACCCACTAGATCAAATACTAATCCTATTTGTGATGTATAATTATAGTTGACCCAATTTTTTTTAAACACTTGAGAATCAAACACATATTCTTTCAATGAATAGATAGGTACGTGTTACATATGTTAGTTAGCTTCTATTAATCGAATAAGCATAAATTTATTTTAAAAAAAAAACTTAAATATTTTATTATATATGAAAAACAGATTATTTTTAATTTATTACCTAAAATTTATTTTTGGTCATTTGTGTACTTGGACATTTTTTTATGTTTAAATATGGTATTTGTTGTTAGTATTATTCTGTTGAGTAATATCATGAGATGAAATGTCATTTTATTTAGCTTAATCACTTTAACAAGTATCTAAGTTGAAGTCATGTCATTATTTATTATTGAATTTATTTTAAAATTTTAATTATTATATTTTATTAACTAATAAAATTATAAAAAAATGGAAGTCACATTTGTTTTTCTTTTTACTCCTTGTTTTCCCTATTTGCCCCTAATTCTATCTTTTCTCTCATCACACGAACTACTTTGCCTAATTCTCTCTTCTCTCTCATCACACAAACTAAGTTAGCGTTCCCAACGAAACCTGTAAGCCACCTTCATCTTAACATTCCAAGAATTAAAACAATAATGTGCAAAGAATAGAGAAGGCAAAGCGCAAAAAAATCCAAAACAAATAAAACTTCATAGTGTTCAAAGTTTCTCAGATATGAGAATCAATACAAAATCAAAAACAAAAATGTACAATGCGAGTCTTCAATAAACAAATCTGTATTTGAATAAAGCGAAAATCAAAACTTGAACCAAAGTGAAACCCGCAGAACCCACCAATGTGGCAAAACCAAAGGCCAACAAAACGAAAGAACCATGAACCACCGCAACATCACCACGATCCACAATGAAACTCACCGCAATGTGAAACCACCACGAACCTCCAAGGAATCTCACTTGCCGTGTTCTCGCTCAGATCACTCTGTTGATGGGTCAGTTATTCATGGCGATTCTGTTGGATAAGGTTTCGTTTAATGCTTGGCCCAAATCCCTAGGTGCTAAAAAAGGGAATGTTGACTTGAGCTCAATTCTCGAGGGGTTGACCCCGACCCACTTGGAGTTTAGAGCGCTGAATCCCTAAAGCTAATTCCTCTCTATAAGTATAACATTTATAGATGAAGGCAGTGATAGACTAGAGAGAGCAGAACGCAGCAGTGGTGAGGGAGAGAGAGGATTCTTGTCTGTGTCTCCAGCATTAGGCTGTTGAGAGTGTCTCCAAGAGGTTGAGAGCAACTCTTGTTGAGAGTGTGTCCACCATTGTTGAGTGTCTGCGGCTGAAGGCCGTTGAGTGTGTTCTGTAACCATTATTATTGAGAATAGTGGATTGTTCTGGACTAGGTCCCGTGGGTTTTTCCTCTTAGAGGTTTTCTCCCACGTAAAACTATTTTGTGTGTTGTTTTCTCTCCCTTTATCTCTCGCGTATCCTTCGTTGATCATTTTTCACGTTTTCACACATTTTACTGTTTGATTGGTTGAGGGTCGAGTCCGGTGACTCCCCAGTGTTTGTGGTTGGTTGAGGTGTTGCTCCCAGCCGAGAAGGAGTTTGTGGTGTCGATTCCACAACAGATCTTCCAACTCTGTAAACAACTTAAACGTCGGCGTTGTTGAAGCCGTCATGACAAAGATGGAGACCCAGCTTGAGCACCTCTTTGGCCGTCTTCATGAACCACCGACGTTCGTCGGGTCTTCTCCGTCGGGAAATAGAGGGGCACGAACCTGCACCGCAAAAATTAGGGTTATTAGAAAAATGAACGTTTTTATGAAATTGAGGCAAAAGGGTGAAATAGGTCAACCTTGGAAGTTCCATTTGAGGAAGCGTTGGAGTCTGATATTTTGGGGTTGGGAGGAACCATAGTGTCGTCTTCTTCAATCTGAGCCTGAGATACGAGGTTTCTAAGAACGAAGAAACCGGCTAGCGTTGTTGTCTACACCAAACCCTACCTAGTCGTGCAAGTGACATGGCTCGAGGACGCCCTTCTCCCTCCATCGTTAACGATGACAACACCATTTACACCGGATTGTTTTTCGTTGAAGAAGGAAAATAATGATAATTGAATTTTTTAAACAATTTAAATAATAAAAATAATGTTTAACAATTAAGCTTAATGATAAATGACCAAAAATAAATTTTAGATAATAATTAAAAAGTAAATTACACTTGAGGGAAAGAATTTTATGACAAATCTAAGTTAGTAACAATACTTGTCTGGTTCAGGATCCATGTATTCAAGTTCATTCATTGTGTTCATGTGGTCCCAAATATCAACACTATTTTAATCAACAATAATAAATAAATGATTTTCAATTCATACATTATGTTTCATGTGGTCTCAAACATCAACACTATTTTAATCGACAATAATAAACAAAATATTTTAAAAATCATAAGTGGTCCCAAACTGGTTCCCCATTCAGAAATAGACAATAATAAACAATCAAAATTAAATAAATAATCTTAAAAAGTAACCTATATATAAGGTCCAGTGGTCACATACAAGTAAAACTTTAGCATGAATAGAAATCGTAGAATAGGAAGAGAAACAGAGCGCTCATGAACGTCGAAGATGAAGACAAGCGAAGACGCTCGTGAACTGGAGAGGAACAGTGGAGAACTTGCGACTGGAGAGGAACAGCGGAGAACTCGCAAACTGGAAAAGGAACAGTGAAAAACTCATGAACAGTGAAGAGGAATGAAACGTGAACTCTAAATTTTTAAACTAATTAGGAGGGGATAATTTGAGTTGAGTTTTATAATTAAAATGTAAGGACAATTTCATCTGTTCACATAATTCAATTGTATTAGTAGTGTTAACAGGATAAAAGTGGAAAAGTAATGTGAACAAAATGAGAGATATCGGATGAAATTTGAATAAAATATAAAAGATACAAGTCTAATTTACCCTAATTAAAATGACCATTTTTTTAATATGAAAAAAAATATATATATGTTAGTACAATACCAATATATAGACGTGGGCCGGTAACGTCACCAATAAGTCAATATTTCGCACAACTCTTTATCGTTTGCATGATAACTCTTGTTTTGTTATATTTTTAACTATAAGCAATCATCGATCAATTGTTCAATTGTAAGTATTCAAATAGTAAGTTATATATGACCCAGTATAAATAGATACGGACAGTCAATGATAAACATTATAATTTGTTCTGGATCGATATATATATATAGTTTAACTAACTTAAAAGATCCAGCTCAAATGCAATATCCATTGGCGCAAAAATTTAGTTTAACAGATAATAACCAATTAAATAACAGTTTAATTAACGAACTAACCATCAACCTAAATGATTAATCTTACTCGTGATAAAGAAGCTTCGAGATCTTGTATATATTTTAAATTAGTATACATCTAAAAAAGAAAGCAGAAACAAGAGAGATTAATATCTAATGTAAACTACACCATTGTGTCAGCCAATATAAAAGGGGTTAACTGAGTTGGACAAACATTCCAATTGATCAGAAAGGCATTTTCATGCATATATTGCACCGTATTTGACAAGCCAGTTCGCGCATGCGTTATCTTCACGAAGAGTATGCCTGTAAGATATTGTCCACTGCAAATTCATGATATTTAAGACCGATCATGAATAAGTTGAATCAAGGAAGAAAGGAATTTTTGTCCATACAGGCTTCAATTATCTAACATAAATAAATTATTAGTGTATAGATATAGGAAATGGTGAAAGGATTTTCTTTTTACCCAAAAGTTTTAGGAAAAAATATTGACCAGGCCATTACATTTCAGTATAAACAATATATCAAGATTAAAAGACAAGTTCTATGAGTTTTTAAAATGTAATTTAACTTTAAGAGATTACATGATATCACATATAAATCGTTTATGATTATATAAAAATTACTTATATATGATAAGAGGTTATTTTTAAATTTAAATTTATAAATAATAAGTCATCAAGATAAAACTTTACCATTATATTAAAGTTCTCCCTCATGCATATAATTATATAGACAAAATTTATTCTTCTCACTCTTGCTTACATGAAGTTATAATATTTATACTAAAATATCAATTTTTGGGATAAAAATTACTATATATTATTAAAAAAAGTAAAATAACAATCATTCTCTTCTGTCAGTCTATGTGATAGTTTTCTTAATAATGAGTCAATAAGATTATTTTAGAACTCAATTATCATTCGCATAAATAACAGTGTTGTTGTCATATTCTTCATAGCTGACTTTAAAATTTATCATATGATAATAAATTAACTATTTAAACTTCTAACTTACAAAAAATATAAAAAAAGAGAGAGTTAACTTATGTACTTATTTTAATTAATGACTAACTATTCTCTTGAAGAAAAATATCTAGCATTATAATTAGATCTATAATTAAGATAATATTTTCCTGTGCGTCATATGATACTGACAAAAATATGTGAATGACTTAATACGAAAGAGAAATATGCAACCTTTGGGGATTATTAAATTTATTGTAGGGTGTATACCCTAATAGAAGTTGTCTTCTCAGTGAAGCTGCCGGCCATTACAATCATTAAAACATCCCACCAACAGTAGAGAAGGCTTAACTATATGTTTTTATTCTCTCAATTTTAAAAAAATTTATATATATATATATATATATCTTTCTCTCAAATAAAAAAAATTATGTTTTTTAGCTCCTTAAATTCTGATGGAAAGTCTAAAAAGATTTTTTTTTTAGTTTGAGAAACTAAATTTTATTTGAAGGATTAAAAAATAAACCCCATAATTTGAGAGACTAAAAATATAATTAAGTCTTCTAAGAAATTAAGTTAATATAAATGATAAAAATTGATTAATTTATTTTTTAGTTGACATTAATTTAGTTCTTTAAAATATAATTGTTGTTCTTTTATTTTATAGGAATAAAATTGATGGTTTATATCTTTCAAGAATTAATATGGTTGACCTTAAATTTTTGTTACCAAAATGTTTCAGTCTTTTAAAATATGTGCAATTTGTGTGTGCATAAAAGAGCTTAACATATTCACACACACACACAAAAAAAAAAAAAAAAATTGCCTAACATAAGAGGAATCTATTTTTCATACCCGTTTGTGAGTAGGAAACGAATCAAAGGAAGAAAAAAAATGAGGGAGAATGTAAAAGATGTAATGAAAAACGAAAAAAAAAAATAGGCAGTTAAAAAAAGGATATATAAGAAATATAAGAAAAAATGAGTGTGAATAAAATCAAAACTCTTCTTTATTAAAAGTCCCTAGAAAAATATACTGAAAAATATGATGGAAGTGCATTGATGATTGATTAATTGTATTTGGTAGATTAATTGCCATTAATTATTAGCCCAAGGACCATCGATGATTGGTTAAGTTTTTATTTTGATGTGTAATATGTTATTTTATGCCTTCTTGAATCTCCAGTCTAACCCCTTTCCCCTCCAACCAAAAAAAAAAAACAAATCACATACGCAAGTGCAGAGTGGACTTCATGTAATATACAATCCAAATTATTACGACACTAGGAATCTATGAGTATTTTAAATACGAATCTTGAGATTAGCAGCGTTGTGACCGATCAATTTGTGACTGGCAACTGCCAATAGTAATTTTAATTTTACAGAGAATTAATATATGATTCTCATTCAAAATAAAATAAAGCAATTTGGCCATGTCTACGAGCATGGGTGAATTTGCATGTTGCCGCATAATCTCTTCCACAAGATGCAACAATAAGGAAATGGTAGAGTGAGATTCACACTTGATAACGAAACTTTGTAAGTATTCCACAATTATTCAATTGAAAGATGTGACATTTCAAAGAGCCTTCACCTAATGCTAATAGAAAATGCAATAAGTTCCAAACCGCTGACGACTGGTGTGACCCTAATCAAAATGCTAACCAGTCATAGCAAGGGGAAATCGACAGCATTTTTTCCCCATATATAATTTAATAATCATTAATTGATGATCCTGTACAGTTTTACCACAGGATCTAACCTCTCATCGTGTTCCCACATGCATGGCAGCATATAAGATTCCGAACATTACCTGCTCTGCTTTGATTTATTTATTTATTAATTGTTATACATCGATAATTTCCATTAAACTTGTTATTCTCTAAATAAAAAAAAAAAATAGTACTTTATAGTTTACACTAGAGATGACAAAGAAGCTGTTCTGTCCGCATAAACCAATTTGCCCTGATGTCCTTATTGTTCTATGTATATGACACCAAGATATGGGTACTTCCTATATTCCAACTCAAGTCACGTATTAGTTATCCAAATTTCCAATATATGACACCAAGATATGGACTATAGCTATTTAGACAGTATATCAGATTCACCAGCTGCCTCAGCTTTGTTGAACTTTCTCAACACATACAAAATGCAAATGAAACCATAGATAAAGGAAAATAAAAATGATCTAAATTAGTCGAGTGCTCGATCCATTCAATCCAGAAACTTTTGATGGATCTCAGGACTAATAGAGTTGATATTGGTACCACCTAATTGCTATTGGCACTACCAAAATGTTGAAAATCACTTGATTACACTTCCCCAGACTCCTTCTCCTTCCCCTCTCTTCGTTCAGAACCATTTTCTCACCCCAAACAACTCCACCACCGCATCGCACCAGTCCAAGTCTGAGCACCACTTAGGCCATCCACACCCCACCCATCTCCAGATTTGTTGCACACACCTCATCCATGCCCAAATTTGTAGCAGACCCACAGTGCAAATGAAGGCAGGCAAGGGAGGGAGAGGAGGAGATGCAAACAAGGGCAGGCAAGGTGGGGGGGGGGAGGAGGAGTGGTTGCACTAAGAGGTGGGAGGTTTGGGATTTTCGGTCAACAACAAAAAAACAATTTTGTTGAACAAATCTACAATGAAAATACAATTTCATTTTGTAAATTTTCAAGTGTGCAATGAAAATGTATTTTTGTTACGTAAATGAAGATGATAAGTAAAACATAACAAAAACATGATTTCATTACACACTTAAACAAATTGTTTTTTGGTTATGTTTTGTCTCCCCCCCCCCCCCCCCATTTACGTAATGAAAATATGTTTCCATTGTTTTTCATCCAAGGGGCAATTTAGGAATACAGCTCAAGAGCACCAGATGGATAGTGCCAATAGCAAAAGTGGTAGGGCTAATAGAAATACTCATTAGAGAATCCTTCAGAGTCTAGTTGAACCCGTTTTCTTTATTTTCTTTTGTTTTATTTTTGAACTTTTAAATTCAACCAAAAACTCATTTTTAGTTAAATAAAACTAAATGTCAAGCTATAAACGTTCTCATGAGATATACTATATTACTATAGATTGTTAGTATTTAATATTAATATATTATTATTGATTTTTCATTGTAGTTGACATATAGCATAGTCATTAACACGGTTTGACATATAGCGTAGCATTGAGTAACATTACTTTTGATGAAAAATACTTGTGGAAATAAATAAAAAATACATAATTATTTTATGTTAATTAAAAATTGAGTTTAATCAAAGTCGGTTCAAGTATAAAGCAAGACAAGCTCTTATTTTAGGCATCTCAGGAATAAATTTTTTAGTATTAATACTTGAGTTTGATGACAAAACAAAGGACAACATGCCTGGTGGTACATGGGGAAACAAATAAATTATAGAATACGTTAATATATTCTACCTCAAGTTGAACCACAATGAGCAATAAATTAAGCAGGCTTCACAGGTCTAGACAAATTCATAAACCTCAAGACAAGTATTTCTTAGTTTTATTTTTTTGACAGAAGCTTCATTCATGATAGTCTGATAGATACATGAAGGAATATGATGGAAAACTTTTAGTCTATTATGGTCTATTGCCCCCCTTGCAAGAAGATGGGCAAGAAAATTAGCTTACCTCTTGACAAATGCTACTCTATAGTTAGGATCATGCACAAGGACGCCTTTACACTCTGAAACCATACTTCCTATTTCAGACAAATCTGTAGCAAAATTGTTGATTTTATCTACAACTCAGTATTTCTTAGATAGGCAAACAAAAAAATAACAATGTAACAAATGGTATTTTGCTTACTTACCAAAAATAAAAAGCAGAAGTCGTTAAGTACACATATCATTCCACGTTAGAACTTTGGCAGGAAAGATGAAGGAAAATCGAACCTAATCTAGATGCTTAGGGCCAAGTTGAACAAAAGTATTGCTACTGTGTGTATCGTTTTACAACCATGTGATGAGTTAGATAATTTATGATAATAATACACAATTATTACTCACAAACGTGAGGGCGAATCCTGGCACAATGATAAAGTTGTGTCTTGGTGACTTGTTGGCCATGAATTCAAATCCGGAAACAGCTTCTTTGCATATGCAAGGGTAAGTCTGCGTACAATATCTCTCTCCCTTACTTGCGCATAGCATGGAGTCTTCGGACAATGAGGTACGTAGTTTTTTTTATTATTATTATTATTACTCACAAACGTAGACCGTGCATCTACTCCATTTACAAGCAAAACTGAGGGAAGAGCACACCTAGAACTCACTCTTTCTTTGGTTTGAGCTGTAACCCAAGTAGAACAAGTCCCACTGAGGTAAATGCAGACAAGAACGTTGACGAGTAGAAAACAGCAAGCAATGCTCCCTTTAAAGACTGCAGCCAAACATTTAGCGAGGATCAGAAACCAGCAGTCAACAGAAACAAGTTGAAGTGATGCAAATGAGAAGTTATGTCAAAGCACCTTAGCAAGCAGCAAAGCATTGTCATTTGCATACTGCAACGAACTGTCAGGAATGTTTTGAATTCCCTGAGCTACTTCCCAAGAAAGAATCCTAAGTTTCAAATTTAAACAAGAATTGAGTTTTCCTTGTCTCCATACTCTTATAAAAGTCAACTTTAACTTGGAAAACTTACCCAAAAACTAATCCAATTACAGCCCCGATATTGGCCTTATCTGGTGTTATTTCAACCTGCAATTCTCCATACTGCAATTGGCAAACATGTTACTAATTTTGCATTTCCATAGTAATAGTTTCTTCTTACATAAAACTTGTCAATGCCAGAGACAGAATAATTACAGACTTTCAGCACCCTAGTTTCCTCTTTCAGTTCTTCAACTATCACTGCTGACGTTGAACTAGCAGACAGAGCTCTACCAGCTGCAATCATTGCTTTTGCAATCTATGATGGTTTGCAACATATCAATGTTAGTAAGATAAAAATACACTATTTCAACTATGATGACATAGATTCTGTGTATTTATATAATTGTTTAGCCATTTTTGTGTAGAGTTGACCTAATTAGATTCCTACCTAGTGTGTTTTGTTGATGTCCAGAGATTAAGTAATCTTTGGCCAAGCTTTTATGGTGTTCTCTTCTCCTTAAAAGTAGAAGCTTCTTCAATTAGCTTCAGTTGACCAAATTTTAGTTCTTTAAAAAAAAAGGTTACTTTTATTTTTAAGAGTTTATCCAAAACTGAGTTTCTCCTAACTTTTAAAAAGAAAAGTCCAAAAATAGCTATGTCAAATGCTACCTAAGTAATCACACTTTAAGCTATGAAGTAAATATAACACCTAAAAAGTTATTAAAGTGAAGTACTTTATGGTTCCTCAGTTCCTCTTTTGGTCCTAATAATAGCTTGATATCCTAAATTTGTTTCAATACAAGTTTTAAAAGAGAAAAAATAATTTTGAAAAGAAATTGAAATCACATCCTGGATATAGCAACAAACAAGAAAAAATCAGAACCATTCATCCTGAACCGATAACAGTTAGTTATTCCCCAAAAAAAAATCAATTATTTTCTCATTACATCAAATTAACGGAAGCTAGAGAACCACCGGCACAGATGGAGTAGAGTAAATACCTTTTGTGGCTCACCTTGACCATACTGTCCCATTGATTGAAACCTTCTTCCAGCAGATACCAAACGCTTGCCAAGAGCTAAGCAACAAAATGAACAAAGACATCTTAAAGCTAAATCCTTTATAATTTTAGGGGAGGGGGTTGTTTGGAGGAGGTGTTCTATTAAAAGCTCATTATTGATTACTTTCTCATCGGTTTACCTGATTTGGCAGAACCCGTCAACTTGGCCTCAATCAAAGGGAGCTTTTTCACTAAAGAGTGGGAGGTTGATGTGTCGGCTAGTTCCCATGCTCGAGAGAGATTCAGCAAAGTCTCTCCCAACTCTTGGCCACACTGAGAAAATATATTCATTTCCATTAAACAAATATATATATCATTATATTTGAGAATGGGGAAAACACCAGAGATGCATAGTAGAGAATACAGACATCTAGAGGAAATAAATGGATTAGCAGTTAGCACTAGGTTACATACATGTGAACCTCAAATGAAATGCTTCAGGATAACCTCCATGAATATATTGATTGTGATGAATAAAAGTTATCTCAGGAAACCACCTGTGAAGGGACTATTTTATAGGAAAGCTAAGAGGGCCAGGACAATCATTAGAAATTTAGTGCTGTAAGTTGTAACCCTCAATCTTAATTGGAATCTGAATTGTGCTTGCAAATTGTAGCTAGTATTAGTAACAACTAACAAGTACTAACCTCATCTAAAACAGGTCCGCTTGAAAGGACGAACGCAGCGTCGTTTAGCTTCACAAAATTTAAAACACAGACATGATTCAGAGCAAGAAGAATCTTTAATTTGCTATGGATTAACAATGGAAACGACTGCACGATAATGCTGAGCATGGAAATAGCAAAGAATTGCACTGCACTTACGTCTAATCGAAGATCGCGGGGAAACTTTGCAAAGTAATCTGAAGGAAGATCAAAACTGACCTGCAACGAAAACGCACATGAACTCTTGAATAACCAAATTTACAATACATAAATAAAAAGACGATAATTTGTATTTCAGAAGAAAATTGAAACCCACCCAGAAGGTTTAAAGAAGAGAACGTTAAATTTGAAACATGGGAAATGAACGACTTACAGCAACTTCTTGTAGAAGAGTTTGAGGGTCAGGTTCTATGGATTTGGGAGAGTCGGATTCTGTTAGAGCAAAACGCACTGCGAGAGGTTTGGGAAGATAAACTGTATTGGTTGAGGGTATAGGAGTGACGAATTTGAGTGAGGTTAGAGAAGCGAACCGATGGGGGTAATGGTGGGATAGAGGTGCTATCGAAGACCAGAATTGAAGCGAAGCTGAAGCCATTGTTTTCTTCCCAACTTGGTTTGAAGCTCTATGCAACTCAGTGTCAGCCACTGAAATTCCGATACAAAATTTTAAATTAGCAGACTTATCTATTAGTGGATAATAATAATAATAATAATAATAATAATAATAATAATAATAATAATAGGTCTTTTTTATTTTTCAGTAATAACAGAACTCAATTATTATTTTTGGGACCTTTATATTTAACTAAATTATCATCTCCGATCTCTAATAATTTTTTTTTAAAAAAAAAAGACAATTTTCATTTTTACTGCTTGGACCTTGGAGAAAGTGGAGAGTGGCTTGCAGTGAGCCTAGATTCGTGCTCAAACGAGGCCACAATTTTGGGCTACAGATCTTAGAAGAGTTACCATTCACAAGGATTGGCTTGTAGCTGGCTGATACTTAAAAACTCAGCACTTATAATAAAGGAAAAAATTACGCATTCTCCTTGCGCAAATCTTGACTTCAACGACGCACTAATGAAGAACGGTTGGAAAGTCAAAATCCATACTCTTACCCAGAAAGTTATCGAATAAAAAGTGATATATATGTAAAATGATACAGAATTTATAACGGGGTGGTCTATTGATTTTAATGAGAATGAGAAATTAGAGTATGAAAAATCAAACTTCCATCAGAGTCCCTTAGAAAGACACGCAAACAGACCGGCTGAGCTAAATTACACCAGATAACGATGCAATAATTTGGGTTCTTCGAGTACTTCTAAAACATGAGACCTAAGACAAAACATTCGATACAGTCATCAAAGATACGGCTCAATCCTGCTATAATCGTGATCTCTAAGTATATTCTGTTTTTGCTTCCTCTGCAACAAAAAAAATATTGCAGTACGAAGAAAAAAGGATAACATATAAAATGCAGCAGCAATCCACTAAACAAGGTCCAACGTGTTGAGAAAGTTCATATGCAAGACAGCAACATTTAAACTAATTTTTAACTACTAGTCTAATATGAAACAAGTTCCATTCAAAGTTGAAAATTAAACCATGTCTTACAATGATAGTAATCAATGGCCTTGAATTGAAAAAATACAATAAAAAGTAAATAAAATCCTGATCATAACACGAGTGAATTAAAATCCCACGTTTGTGATACTTTATAAGTAGGGCAACTTGCAATGTAAAATACAAACTTGGTATAATTTCTCACCCTAACAACAATGCATGGTAGTCTATTTCTACAAAACAGAACAGATTCCAGCTTGATGAAGTATTCTAGTCAGCTTGCAGCCTTTGCAACCTTTCTTTGCTCAATTTGACCAGTTAACGGGCATTGCATCTCTGTCCAACTTACTGGAACCATAGTTGCACCTACACAGAGAATGTACAACACATTTGAGGCACATATTGATTCAATCAGGTATTTTCTAGGAAAAGACAAAATGATATGTAATACATCATTCCCCAATGTTTCATAATTACATATGCTTAAATAAAACAATCCATTTCAATATTGCTCAACAATGATGAAAATCCCTACCTGATAAGTGCTCAGCCGATGAAAGTGCACAACTTATAATGCAGTTATTAGATTTTATTCAGCGCTTGCTATAAATAACATGAATAAAAAATAAGTGCGTAAAACATATTGGAGCAATTAATGTGAAAAAGCACTAAAAGCTAAACAGCTAAACTTCAAGCTGTGTTCACCAGACTAAAGTTGAAGTAAAATCTAAAACATTTATAATATCATCTCAAATGGGGTCCTTTCATTCATAGCTAATTCAGATTTCAATTAAAATCTTCACAAGCCCAAAGTCCTATTAAGGTCAAACCTTCCCACATCACTAATGACAAACCTATTCCCACATACTCAACGATAATTGCTTAACAACTACTGCTGCTAACTGACAAACTGATGCAATTTAATCATATCTGGGAAACATTGTGGGGAACATCCAAATAATTCCCATAAAATTTAAATATGCATTTATCCCCTTGGGCTTTAGCAACACTAGACCTATCATCCAAGATAAAATATTCCATAAAGAGAAGTCCAATGAGAAACATGCAGACTTAGAGGGAGATTCCTTCAAATCCAAATGCGCTTCCTTTGTTCTTATTGTGTCGCTTCCCAAGGATAAACATGCAGAAGAAAAACTAGAGTCCCTGAATAGACAGAAAAAGGGAAGAACAGATATCTTCCGCATAATAAACTAGACTTGAGTAATACACAGCAAACTAAATAAACAAGCAATCACACAAGTCACTAACATTAATATAAACTAGAGGGAACTATCAACAAACTACAACCACAACCACAACACGGATTTAACTCCCAGAATATGAGTAAAATCTCACCAGCAATGCTTTCTGCAGAAACAACACCAAGTTCATTCTTTGCAGTAGACAGAAAGTACGCCCGTGCATCTCCAAGAGAAAGCTAACAAAAACAGATTGAATTAAGGAACTATTCAAGTAGCAAGTAGCAACCAATTGATTCAAGAGCATCATGGAAAATTTGAAATCGACTTATTAAAACTCTTAAAAAGCAAGTAATAATTACCACAAGAGCTCTAACAATGTCACCAGGATGAAAAGACAAGTGCATGTCTACTTTATCAATCTCAGTTGCTCTAACATCTTGCTGCCTGTCATCAAAATAAAAATTATAAATTATATATACTAGAACATTTGTAGACATAAAAAACTCTTGTCAGAACCCCAAAAGTCAAACAAAATGAAATGTATGATATAGAGATTACCATGCATATATAAACTAAATTAGTTCAATCAAAAGACGAAGAAACTCTAAGCATACAAGATCTATCATCAATAACTACAATTCCTCCAATCCTTTGCTTCCTCTTTTTTTATTTTTTTCCCCATGTAATCGCTAAAGTCAAACTAAATCCACAAATGATAACCTAGAAGGTAGTAGTATAAGAATAGCAAACCTAATGATGCCAGTAAATTTTTCTCGAACAGACTTTGGTCCAACACACATAATATCAGCTGAAGCGGACCGAGCCATCACTTTGGTGACCTATCAAAGCAAAATGCAGGCAGTTGAAAACAAAGAGCATAATGAAAAGTGTATTAGACGACACGTGGCCATAGCCATAGCCATAGACATAGACATAGATATTATACCCGAGCAATGACTACAGATCCAGGCTGTGGAACAGGTCCATGGGCCTTGTGACCAGTTACTTCAAGAGTCGGTCTCTGCATATAGTCACTATGATTTCAGTTCAGCTTGCTTCAAATTAAACAAACAAATAAAAGCAGATAAGTTGTTCGGTGGATTCATTTGATGTATAATATAGTTAGTAAATGAATTGAAAACCCTGCCTGGTCGGAAGAGTCGGGGGCGGGAGGTATGGTGTGGCGGAAGCCGGTTAGGGAGGCGTAAACGGTGTTGTTGTGAAGCGCCGCGTATGCTCCTCTTCCAGCTCTGACATCGCTGGTTCTACCCAACACTTCTCCCGGTGTTACCATCACTGCTTCTTTCTCTTCTTCCATTAACGACGTTCTTCGCCGCTACCACCACCCTTCCACTTCTTCTTGGGCTAAACCACTCCAAAACAACTACTTCATGGACCGGCCCTTTATTAAATTTAATACTTCTAAAATTAAAATAATTTTATCCGGTTCGCGTTAATCCATTGTTTTTGGCAAGATTACTTTTAGGTTTAAATGCTTTTTAGCCGGGATAATAATCAGGTTTAAATACTTTTTTTTATGTAATTTAATGTTTTTTTTTTATATTTTTGTCTATGTAAAAAAAATTAGTTCTTTATTTGTTTTATTTTTTTCTTAAAGTGTATTAAATAATATATTTTAATATTTAAAATATTTTTTTAATTGATCGAAGTGGTATTTAAAATATTTTAAAGATAAAAAATAAAACAAATATATTTTATAAGAACTAAAATGAATAAAATTAATTTGCAATAAAAAAATTAAAAAAAATAAATTACAAGCACCAAAAATTTATTTAAGCCTAATAATGAATAGGTAGGTATTGTTTTTTCTTGCACTTTTTTTCCGGAATGACCATCGGAAGTACAAGAAGTAATTCTGGGAATGTAGAAAGCAATTGCCCAAATAGGTTTCGTTTTGATCTTTATCATCACTTAATTTTTGTTAAGTATTGATGTGGCTCATGGAAGGTCACACCAACAATTAACAATGCCCAATTATAATAAGAGGCTAAAACAAAGAAAAAAAATTATTAGGATCATTTTTAAAAAAAATATATTACAGGAACAACTTGAAAAAAATTATAAAAACTAAAATATAAGTGTAGAGAAATTGATCTATAGAAACAAATATGGATTTATAAAGTTGGTTTGGTGATAGAAAAAGCATGAAGGAAAAAAGTCATTGGTTCAATTTTTGCTAATAAAATATTAATATTAACAAGTGTACTTGGATATAAGCGATAAAGTTTGCTTTATTTTAGGGAAAAAAACTAAATAGCCTATTTGGATGATAGTTGATTACGGAGATTATCGAATCTGAGTATATCAAAAAGAAAATAAGAAACATTGATTAATATGTATATCAATGTATATAATGTTTTTTTGTGTTTTATATGTAATTTTCAGAACTAATTAATAATTATAAGTTTTACATCTCAAATATGTTTAAATTCTTCTATTTTATGTTTTCAAACATACAAGCAAGAGTTTTTTGTGAATCACATCACAAGCGAACAAAAACTAATTAATAACATGAATTATAACAATAAATTTGATATTGATTAACTAATTTAAGTAACAATAAATAGAGAAACTAAAAGAAGGTGTATCTTATAAGAATCAAAATGTTAATTAAAGTTATATATCGTTGGTTCAAACTTTGCTTCTTATTGTATAGTTAAGAATCGGTCAAACGAGTTTGACCAAAGCAAGAAATATTTATTTTGAGAAAATTGGGTTTAGAGAGTGCTTCCTATTTCATGTGTTTTTCCAGTTTGCAGTTCGTGTACAATCTAAATCAAGTGGACACGCGAAAGAAAGAAATCAGCACAGACCATTAAATTTTCACAGCTTGAATTTTCCCATTTCATAAGGCATCCATTTGAAAGAGACCCTAGTAAAAAAGACAAATTAAAAAACGCATTTCTAATCCTAGACCTAGCTAGCTAGAGGCATGTCATCGTTGAAATCAAAGACAATTTTTATACCCCGGCAAATAACAAATAAGCTCAAAGATGCATATAAAGAAGACGCGCATAACATTTGCCTCGTATATATATGTTTGCACATGTCATAAAGATCGAAACTAAAGGAGGAGCATCGTTATTCGTTAAGCAGTTCCAAAGCATCTAGTTCGGATAAACTCCAATCGTAGCTACTAGCTAGGATTCACATGTTAGCGACCCTCACCACCTTAATTTTTCTATGAACCAAATTACTTCGATCGTGTGGTATTGAATTTCCCATAACATAAGGCAAGGTAAATTTTTCCTTGCATAAGGGGTAAATACACAGGATTAGTAAATGGCCTAAAAATTAAAGTTGACCAGTTAAAGAAAGCATTCGCAACATGAAAATGTAAATGCACAGGATTAGTAAATGGCCTAAAAATTAAAGTTGACAAGTCAAAGAAAGCATTCGCAGCATAATTTGTAAATTTCACATAAACATATCATATAAACATAAATCTATAATTTCTGTTTAAAACAATCACATTAAGAAAATAAATAAAATTTTTAGAATTCATGAGTTTCACATAACATACATTTGTTTATAATTGCGGATGATCTTTTATGATATAATATTTTCTTATAGTCTTGATCTTATATCTTTTTTTTTTAGTGATATGATATAACTCTCATGTACAGACAATGATTATATTCAATTTTCTATATCCATATTTATTAGAAACTATACCATTACATTTAAGATAATTGTATCTATCAACATTTATATTTTTAATAATTTCCCTTTGTAGTCAATTACCCTTATGTTATTTATTCATTAAATCAAATAACATTATTTAAATGAGTCATAATGATAAATCTTACATTCTCCCTTAACATCTGAAAAAGTCATTAGATTATAGAATAATTACTTAACATACTTCTAACCATGTCCAACAAAGTTTTATTACACCTTTCTGATATACCATTCTGTTGTGGTTTATCTGGCATTGTATATTAAGCACAAATATCACGCTTTTTTAAATTTAGCAAATGGACCCACATGTTATCCATTTTCATCATACCTTCCATAATACTCATTATCCTTAGCCCCATAACAATTTTCACCTTTTTGTCTATTTGTCTTTCCACTTCATTAATGTAAATCTCTAAAGTATTTATAATTTGAGATTTATTATGTAGCAAATGGACATAACCATAACGTGAATAATCATTAATGAAGGTGATAGAATATTTCTATTTATTGAAAGAGTTAACATCAAAAGGACGCAAATATCTGTGTGTATAATTTCAAGAAGTTGAGTACTTCGTGTGACTAATTTCTTTGTGTTTTATTTGTTTGTCTTTTATACAATTCACACTAACATTCATATCAATAAAATTTAAATATGAAAGGATTTCATTCTTTACCAATTTTTCAATTCTTTCTTTGGAAATGTGTCCCAAACATTTATGCCACAAGTAAACGGAACATTCATTAATTAAGATACGTTTAGTAGCAACATTATGATGCGGAGTCATAAGCGTTTCAACATAAAGATTATCAAGACATAATTTATATAATTCATTACATAAGATATCATTGTCAATCAAATGATTGTGCTTGTAAAATTGAAACTACCATTACCAAATTTAAAAAAGTATCAAGCTTTATCAAGTTTAGAAATAAAAACTAAATTTCTAGATATATTAGGTACATAAAGTGTTTCAGATAAGTTCAAATGATGTCCACGGTAAAGGATCAAAAGGTAAGTCCCAATAGCTTCCACTAGAACTTTCACTCTATTACCCATAAAGTTGTGGTTTGGGTAGTAAGAAATCTCTGCAAAATATTAGAAACATGATTTGTACATCCAAAATCAATCCACCAAGTATTATACGAAACTTTAGCAATGTTCGATTCACAACATACATAAGCACAAGGCTTACCTTTCTTTTCAAACCAAACCTTACGTTTCAAGCAATCCTTTTGGAAGTGCCCAGTCTTACCACATAAATGAAATTTGTTTCCATTATGTTCCTTCTTGTGGATTTGAGAAGAGGAAACCTGATTGATCTTTAATGGTCATCTTCCCTTCTTTTCATGCTTCTTACCACTTTTCAGCTCCTTGATGTTTGACATAATTGATGGAATGAATTCCCTTATTCTTAATTCTGGTATTCTCTAACTAATATATTGTGCAATTTATGCACATTTCATTTGTCTTCCATGGTATTATAGTTCATTTGGAAAAGACCATACTCAGCAGTCGATAATGAGTTCAACATGAATTGCACTAGGAAATTTTCATCCACATCCATTCCCAATAACTTCGGTCTTGCTGCAATATTTATCATTTCAACAACATGCTCATGTACTGTGAACCATCAAATTTCATGGTGGTCAGTGTACTCATTAGTCTCCCAACAAGAGACTTGTCAGCAATTTGGGAGCACTCTTTCATAAGTTTTATCATTTCTTTAGGACTTTCAGTTCGTGGAAGAGTTGATTAATGTTGCTTGCAATGTTCATTTGCATGTACATACTCAATCTATTGGATTTTTTCCAATTCTTAAAATGGATCATTTCATCCTTATTACTTGTATCAGAAATAGCACTAGGTTTCTCTTCTCCAAGAGTCAAATCCAAATCCATTACCCCAAGGTAAAATTCAATTTGTTCTTTCCATTAAGAGAAGTCTAGTCTATTGAAAACAATAATTGAGAAAAGTGAATGTGTAGCAACATATATTTGCAAGGTATACAATTTGAAAAATTATTGCTTTAAATCATACATATCACATACTAACATAATTCACAAATTCATACATCATAAAATGCATATTAATATTCACCTTTGAAAATACATTAATACACAACATTCAGCTATAATGATACTAATAAAATTTTTCGTAATTTGACAATAATACATACATATTATCTTTGGATGTGTAAACATAACTAATCGTGTATCCATTATGACATCAAAATTATGGATGATTGAAATGAACATACAATTTGGAATTAAATCACTCATACAAATTTGACCACTTTTTAGTGACTAACAAATTCACCATACTTTAATTCCAAAATACAAACACTTCATAAAATACAAAAATATGTTAAAATTATAAGATTTTAACAACATTCAAACACATTCTAACATTTTATTTAATTTTCAATGTCAACAAAATATAGTAATATACAGTTATTCTATCACAACACAACAACGCATATAACTTTATCAAATACAATTTTGAATATGCATTGGTACAATTCTGTATCAAGGAGAGTAACAAAATGATCGACCATTATTGTTTACTCTTCATCAACATTAATGTGTCTTTGTCCTTGGAAAGATAATTTGTATTTAATATATATATATATATGTTGAACCGAAAACACCACCAGGACTTGTCATAATATCCATTGGATTATAAGACATACCAAGCGAAAAACAATAACTCTGTGTGACAGTTTAAGGCTTCGTCATATTATTCGATTGGTGATACTCGCAACAAGCAGAAAATTAAGATTCAAAATCTACTAGAATACTTTATCGTTGCATCAACCACAATTAGTAATGAAAAATCATAAATTCTTAAACTTGTAGCTCTGATACCACATGTAAACATAATCTATAATTTCTATTTAAAACAAGTACAATAATAACATGAAAAATATTTTTAAAATTCATGAGTTTCACATGAACATATCATGTAAACATAAATCTATAATTTCTTTTTAAAACAATCACATTACGAACATGAATACAATCTTTAGAATTCATTAGTTTTACATAAACATACATTTGTCAATGATTGCGAAAGATCTTTTATGATAAAATGTTTTCTAGAGTCTTGACTAGTTCTTATATCTTCTTTTAACAGTGATAAAATATAACTCTCATGGACAAAGAATAATAGTATTCAGTTTTCTATATCTCTATTTATTAGAAATCTCTATTTATTAGAAAATCACTGCTCCTTTTAATAACTTTTCTTTGTAGTCAATTATCCTTACATCTTTTATTCATTAAATCAAATAATATTTATTTAAATTTATTTAAATGAGCTACAATGATAAATCTTTTAAAAAAATATATACATCCTAAAACACAATATGCAAATGCATGCTCGTTATGTCCTTCTTAACTAGTTATACATATTTTAATCAAATACACTTTGAACGTACTTTGAATTAACAAGAAATATTAACATTATAACGCTATAATATATATATATATATATATATATATATATATATATATATATATTTGAAAATCTATCTCTCACAAACCAATAGTAAGTAGTAACTAGCTAGCCTTTATTTCAGAATTTCTTTTCCTAACAAATATTAAGCACGATAAACAATAAAAAAAAAATTAAAATATTCTTTAACTAGCTCTATCATTACAATCATTCGGAGGATGGTGTAGTGGAAGAAGACTCGAACTTGTAATGCTTGTCCACTGCAATGGATACGTCCCACGTGCAACTCATTCCCTTGGGTATGGTGACAAGGTCCCCCGCACCAAATTGTACAAACTCAGACGAACCCTTTGGGTAAACCTTCACTTTCCCTCTCAGCAAATAACACGTCTCTTGGGCATCGAATTTGAGCATGAATCTCCCAGGAGGACAACCCCATCTGAAAAAAAAAAAAAACAAATTATTTCATCTCAATGTAAAAGAAAAAGAAAGAAAATATGTTAAGAAGAAAGTAGCTAACAAAGGGAAAGGCATGCAAAAGAAAGAAAAACACTCTAGCAATGATCTATTAAATTGATATATATATATATATATATATATATATATATATATCTTGTTCACTCACTTGGGCCACGAATTTATACCCAGCTCTGATAGTCGTGATTTGGAAGGATTGTGTTCAATTGTGATAGTTAGTTCTGAAGATGACCCTGGTGTTGATGTCGATGCCATGGACATAAAAGAAGTTGAACAGAGGAAAACGAGAGAAGAAGCGAGAAAAATTACAGAAGTCAAGAATCAAAAGAGAGAGAAAAATATAGAAGTCAAGAATCAAACTGTTGGTTGGTTAAAGAAGTGGTTGGTTTGCTGCTCAGATTTTTTATAGAGAGAGAGAGAAATGGAATTTTAATTGATCAATTCGTAGATGATTCCCGTTGTCGTATTGATTTTTATTCATATTTTAGAATAACTCGTGAATATATTAATAAGTTTATGTATTCTAACTTTATTATTGTAATGCATGTCCATTAATTATTTTTTATAGGCACACTCACTCGTTAATATTAAAAATCAGATATCCATAAATTAAAATAATATTTTTTTATTTTTTTATTCATCTATTTCATCTATTTCATCATTTACTGATCATCAAATGAGGTATATTTATACAAATAATGTTAACAATATGAACACAATATTAAAAAACAATAATTCAACCTAAGAAATAATAATTCAAACTTCTTTTTATTTAAATTAATTTAACATATTCCTATCTAAGAACAATAATAATTCAAATTCAAATTCTATCTTCAATAATTAACTAGTTTAATAATTATATATAAATCCTCAATTTAGAATTTAATCATATAATCTTCTTCTCCATGATTTGTTTAGTGGAAATTTTTATTTATTCTACAATTATAGTAATTATAATCATAATTATTCAATTATGTTATTAAATTTTCTTTGTGAAAATTTTAAATTATTATTTTCTATTTAAAGATTTAAAAATTATAATATAATTAAAATATAAAATAAAAATAATTTTTTAATGCCAAACATGTAAATGAACCTAGCATTGATAAAGATGATGGGTTGGGGTGTGGCGGCAGGATGGGAGAGCATATGAGCAATAGTCTCCCAGATTGGTATTTATGGATTGGTATTATATAGATGGACTAAAATAAATTAGAATCATTTATTATTATAATTATTATATAAGGTATTTAAATAATTCTAAAGTAAATAGATGTACTGCTTGTTTTTGAACCGTTAGTAAGTAGATATCATATTAGTGTTTATACAAAGAAAGAAGAATTTTTTGATGGGGTTGTTTATATATATAATTATATATAGAACTTTCTGTACAGTGCTATACATGAAATGGAACCGTTGATTATGATTTGAGATCGTAAACAATTTTACTTCTAAGTTCAAAAATATTGTATGCGTGAACACAATAATAGTTCCCTTAATGTAGCAGAGATGCAAAGGGAAAAAGAGCTGAAAACGTGCTCCAAACTGCTATATTCTATGAATATTTTTTTTCCGCAAGTGCGCACTTATGAAATAAGAACTTAAGCCCCCATTCGTAGGGATTTTCTGTTTTCATTTTTAAAATTTTAGAAACTGTTGTAAATTATAAATAAATAAAACAAGTTCAATGTTCTGTTTCATCATATTCCATTATGAAATTATGCAATATAAAAAAATAATTAAACATAAAAAAATATAATTAAAAAGTATTAAAAAAATAATACACAAAGATAACACTAATATTAATAGGCCGAGTTACACAAAGCTACTAAGCAAAAAATTACACGTCTAAAACACTTTTTGGTTCAAATATCATGCCACTAAAGTTGTCACTATGAATAACACCTTTTTGGTTCCAATACAAAACAGTGTTCCAGTTAAAAGATGCTGGTGTGTGGAATAGATATTTTTCCTATTGTTACATGTCAAACAGTATTTCGTTATTATTTCTATATATTAGATGGTCCATTTTTAATCATTTTCCTCTTCATCTTTCTCTTCTTTCTTTTCCCCTTCTTTGCTTTTACTTTTTTTTTTTTTCAACCTTTCGGTATCGATCATTAGATTCATCTACCACCAACTTCAATTAACTCGAATTAAAGGTACTATTAATGTTGATTACATGTCAAAGGACACTCCCAACATTTTGGATTCACAGTAGAGTTATTTCCTTGGTCTGGATGACATGATTTTTGCCTCGTTTTAAGGGGTTTTCCAGATTCAACAGCCATCCTCCACCATTTTGGGTTTACTTGACCTGTATCACCATCAGACGCACGAACAAGGAAAGTGAGCAGCCATCATTCCCAACCTTGTTGGAAAACCAAAGACAAAACCATATGCCGCGGGCAGTTAATGATTAGTACATCACTCTTTGGTGGTGCTCTCAGCCTAACAAGCTCCTCAGGTGGCAGTGCCTCAGGTACCTGCTCATAGATTCAAATGTTCAATATAGTCAGCGTTGCACCTTTTTCTACAGAAAGAAAATTAAAAACCAAATGTTCAATTGCCTTCTTGAAAAGGAGAATGTGAAACAGGTTTTTGCATCCCCTTCTAGAATTTAGCAAGAGCAAATTTGGGAAGTGTTATTCATACTATGATTCATAGAGACTAGATGATTTTGTTTTAAAGTTTGATAGAGTTGATTTTGAATCATTGACCATGATTGAAATGTGTGTCCAAATTAATTACAGTCACAAATTTTGTTAAATCAAGCGTTAAGGCAGGAAAAATTGGTTTTTCCCTAAATGAATTATGTACTAAAACATATAGCAAAACTTAGGACATGAAATTATTAGATCAGTTAAGGGCTTAAGGCCATTGAATTCTCCTGTCAGAAGGCCATTGCAAAATATGGTTATAGTGAAGGAACCAAGCCAACAGAAAATTTTGGATCTAACTTGTGACATTTAGATCAGATGGCAGCAACAATGATATTAAGTTTAAAACTATTTTATCAACCTAATGTAGAACCATGCAATGGGGGTAATACATGCAGATAATTTTCATGAAATTTATCTGCTCCATAGAGGCACAGGGGAATAAGGCTTATTAGCATTGGACTTGTAGTTGCTTACTATTTTCAATTTTATGCTCTAACTAAATAGAATGCATTGAATTAGGAATTGTGATAAATGTAACAAATATACATACCTGCCACAGTTTGGCCTCAACACCCTCTACAGAATTAGCCCCACGCAATATTTTCCTAGCTAGTCTTTCCACATGACCATACATTGAGTAATACCTGCAAAAACAAATAAAAAAAATTGTTTAGTAAGTGAAGCTGATAGAAACATTGTCAATAATTCAGTACAAGATGAAAATGAAAAGGGAAATTGAGCAATATAAGTACAAGATGAAAATGAAAAGGGAAATTGAGCAATATAATTGGGGACAATACAACAGAAAGAGGAAATGGAGATCAAATATGAAAGGGTAGATACTGCAAACCCCAAGGTTATAGTTTATCAGTATATAGTCTTAAAAAAAACAAGGAAAGTTAAATATCAAATAACTCCAAAGACCTATTTTCTAAAAAGTAATTGGAATGTTCTGACTAAATAACTCAAATTCACTCTGCAAAACTAATGTTATCCAAAGTCTAGTGTTTCCAAATTAACAGACAGACTAAGCACCAGTAGCAGTATCCAGAAAGGCTATTCCGCGTTCACAGTTGGCCAATGGTCCATGGCACCCAAGAAGCTGCAATATCACAAAAAGGTAATTGTAAGCTAAAGAGGACAACAACATGCACTTAAAATAACTAAAGAAAAGTGCCAATTGAATGCACAAAACAAAATTCATTCAGAAGCGTCCTCAAATGAATTCCCAACTTCCATGTTAGCAAATTATAAATACTTCGGCAACACTTAATCTCTATGCCGTACAGTATTAATTATACTACACGTTGCATTCATATGCGGCTTCATATTACCTTTGCATTCACACCATCGGGCACAAATTCTGTTCTCTGACTTGAACTTGAGATAATCAGGGAACTTGAACTTGGCACGGCGAAGGGCTTCCTGGGCATGATGGCTGTTGCTGTCCTTGCAGCGAACGGAAAGAAGGACCTGTCCAATAGCCACTCTAGCACAAGTACCTTGTGGCTTTCCAAAAGCACCTCTCAAGTGGAAAGGGTGCACCCTGACTCTCAAGTGGAAAGCATCCTTTCCAGCAAATTTGGCCAGGTACTTGTTAGTTGTTACAAGCAATACGAGCAGGTTCCAGAGCCTCACTAGAAACGTTTTCCTTCTCCCAACTAACCAGATGGACACAGAAAGGAAACTCATCAACATTGAACGAACTTAGGGCGCGACTTAGTTAGGAAAGTGCGAATCCGAAAATGAAATCGGACATGTGCACTGCATTGCGCCATACGCATAATAGCAATTAGCAGGAGATATAATAAGAGAAAAGTGAGAGAAATTCAGATTTAGAATTAACAGAGAAGAGAAATCAAAAAATTTAATAAAATTGTATTTCTCTTCTCTTTCACAGACCTCACCGGAGTTGGAGAAACCCGTCGCCTCTCCGGCGTGCTCGATGCGGTTGCCGGCAAGAGAGGTCGTCATCTCCGAACAACAGAGTCATCGTGGACGCGAAGGGAGCGCTCCACCTCTACCCGCACGAGATCCCTTCTGAAAAAACAACCTCGGTCCCAATTTTACCGTACACGTTTTTGTTTTGAAAATGCATATTAAAACTGAAAACCGTAAACTTATCACCATCTCGAACAGGGTTTAAGATCATGACAACAGATAATTTAGGTCAAGGATTGACATAGTGGAGGCAAAACACGGGTCAGTGACTGAGAAGAATGTTCGAAAATGGAAATATCAGAAAGTGAATGGCTACCATTAACATGACCCACCCGTGTGCCTTTTGTAATTTATCTTGCTTGGAGGCCGCTGGCATCCAAATTCGGTGGTGGACTGGGAGGCCACTCTAATTAATTGCCACCAATCGTCTTTTTCTTGTATTTTACATTCAGTCATTCACATGTTTAACGAAACGTTTATATGCTTACTTTGCTTAATTTTGCTGGTTGTCATGAATTTTTTTGCTGTAAAGTTTGTCATGGATTTTTTCTAACAAAAGAATAAAGGAATAATGATTAATTCAGAGTTGGACTGAATATATGTCAAGAATTATTTCCTCTAAGAATTAAACTTGAATAACATATTTGAATGACTCAATTTTAATTTTAATACATTAATCATTTCTATCCAATTACTTATTTGTTATGAATCTAATTATATGTTTGTATTAGTTCACTTTAGAAAGTTTATTTTTATGATTTATTGAGATGTAGGAAATTCTTTTTAAAAAAAGAAATAATTGTTTTTTTTGTCAGTAAGAAACAATTATTTTAATCACAGTCATTCTGAAGCTTTTCCTTTTTGAAACCTTTGTCTCTTCGGACCCTAATATGTCCTTTAATTAGTTTATAAGTTGGGGATCAACATCTTTCACTAAGCAATAATAATAATAATAATTCATTATCAAAAGGTTGTACTTTTTCGTTGAGCAATGATAATCTAAGACTGTTTGAATATATCATATGATAAATAAAAAAATATACACAATAGAATAAAATAAAATTCTCGTATCAATGTTTGAATATTTATTACTAATAAAATGTAAAGTTGTCTCAAATGCGCTAAACCTTTAATTGAAAGACAAAAATATAATTCATAAACAGTTTCATCTCTTTTGATCTCATTTTTACTCTATTCCATGAGTACATAGTTCCATTCCATCCTTTTTGTCTAAATTTTATTCTATTCCGTTATATTTTGAAAATAGCTCAAGCAATATAGCACTATGTCATTCCATTCCATTAACTTCTTTCCTTTTCAAACAAGGTCAAAAGCAAAAGTATTAAGTATACCATGACTAACTGAGAAATGGAGTATCTTTTGGGAGAAAAAAAACAAGTTGTGCTCCCAAACCATTTTCATCTTCGATTTTACTCTAAAAATAACGTACAGAATATAGCTTTAGTTTTTGCTCTTGGGGATAACCTAGGGAAAAGGGGAAAGCCAGGGAGAGTTTTTTTTTTTAATACTAACTGAATTGACCAAAACATCCATGTGCTTATTTAATGAATTTATATTATCATTGTTTTCAATAGTTCTCTTCAAGCAGTTGGTCAACATAAGGATAACTATTAAGTGAAGAGAAAGAAACTTTAATTGGCAGGAATATGTTTCAGCTCTGGAGGCTTGTTGCTGGTTTTACAAATGGATGGTTATTGATTATATATTGAATTTCCTACAGAAAATAAATAAAAAAATCTTCTTGAAAGCATTTGCTATATATGTGATATTTAACTTTTTTGAACTTTGGTAGGGTTAATAGGTATTTTTGCCAGTAGATGACTCTGAAGTCTAATATGCACTGATCATACAGAATCTGAAGTTTGGATAACTACCTTTGATTTGACAGCATATTAAATGTCATATGGTAGAGGGAAATTGATGAACCAGAACTGATTCCTCGTATCGTTGAAGCCAGCTATGTTAAATATTCATATGAGGTTCTGTTCAGGAGCTTGCGATTTGCGAAAGCTGCTTATGGCCTGATTCTGCTACTTCAAAGTACACAACAGTTCTGTATGCCACTAAATCTTCTCACATAAAATCCCTAATGATATGGCTAAAACAGTCATTTCCTTATTCACTTGTTTCTCAAACTAAAAAAAACATATAGCATTATATATGTAAACATACAAATTATAATTATTAATACTACAACAAAGTATTTGTCTGTGCATTTTACACATATTTGTCAATTACTTGTTGTCTTGTTGAATTTTATCTCCATCTCTTTAATTTCAAGGTACCCATACGTGTGTGTGCTCACAGCTAGTGTACAACTGTATATTACAAAATGGTGGTCCAGTGCTCAATGCTTCCAAGTTCTACCATTGTGGGGTTGGAGGTGGTTCCTCTCAAACTTAACCATGCAAGCAGACTTTGGTTGTTAAAAGTTGGAATTAGTACTAGTATGTCGTTTTGTGTAGATATTTCTTGGACAATCTAACTATGAAATTACTTTGCCTTCACTCTCCAGACACCTTCAATGGCACAACAGCTAAAGGAGCCTTTATCAAAATTCTATCTATATATAGATATATGACAACTGACTTTATGTTAGTGCCAAGCAGTGGTAATATAATTTTCTTGTGTTCTCTCATTATAGAATTGATTATTAAGATGAGGAGTTATCATCTACAACTCCACAGAACGACAGAAGCATGCCTAATTATGAGAAGGCCATCATTGGTATTTTTACTTTTTTAAAGTTTCTAATTATTTTTACTTCCTCTTTCACTTAAAAATCAATTAGTCATTATTTTTAATCATATAGATTGTCTCTCAATATATCAATACTCAACAAATTTAAAAATTAATTAGTCATTGGGGAGGCATTGTTGGACCCCCTTATAGCTGCTGGTCCTGTTCAGATAATTTCACAATAATTAATCATTAATGAACTTTGGTAGTTTGGTGAGGTGTGGGAGTTTGGTGAAGGGGACCTTCCTAATGAAAGATGCAAAGGTTAGTCTATATGAATGAGGTAAATGACAGCGATGCATGACCCTGAAATTTAAATCAGCAAAGAGCATTTTGGTATGAGTGTGAGGAGAAATGATTCTGTGAAAAATGCCAAGATCAATTAAAAATTTAGAGATGGGTCTGTTTTACCACCCCAATTAGTTTGGACTGACTTAGTTTTCTTGGAAAATTAGACCTCCACCATTGTTTTGAACTGCTGAAAAATAGGTGGTGCTTTGGACTTCAGCTTAAGTGTCCAAGAGTGATGTAGGCCAGGGGCAGGACCCCGCAAGTTACTAAAAGTTAGTTCAAGAGTCTCAGTATAATTAATTAATTAGGAGTAGTTTAGTACTAGCAGTAGAAGATGAAGAGGGCAAGCGATGAGCTTTGACAAAGAAGAACAAAAGCCAACATCAATTTTATTACTGAATGGTGTATAACAATTTACAATGATGAAATATAGATTTAAGAACTACTAAGTGAGGTTGACCCAATTATCTGTAGGGTAATGTAGTGTAGGAACTGGGGGTTGTTGTTTAAGAAACTGAGAAGGTATTATGTACATTAGTGGAGGAAACTTTAGAAACTAAAGTAGGTGATAGATACACTTTAGTGCAATTTGGGTAAAGAGTAAACGCACACTTGTATGAGGCAGTGAAAGATTATGAAATCTGTAGGGGCCATCTGCATTCTACACTATTCATGAGAGATCTGGAATAAGAAAGGCAATGATGAGGATGACTTCAAATTATACAGAATTATCCCTAGCAAAATCACTGACACGGACTAAGTTTTTTGGTAAAGAACAAGGGTGGTATGTGGTTTTAGTGGTGAGGTGAATGTGGAGGTGCCATCAGTGTTACCTTGACTATTGGTCTATTTCCCTTTAAAATGTGATCTGTACACTGGAGGGTGGTAGATTGCTATAAATTCTTTGCACTTAAGAGACAATAGTCAACTGATATTTTCTGAATGTTATTCACAAAACTATTTGGAACATATGTGCTTCTGGTATATATAGTGGATTAGTGGTTAAAAGCTAAGCAAGCAAGCTAGCTACTCCATCCGGAAATAACTAGTTAATTAACTAATAGAATAGCTATTTTTTAACATACTTTGAAAAGTATGTACAATATTATTTTGATACACTAACAAAATTAGACCTAGTTTTTGTCCACATTCCCCCATGTCAATTCTACCTATTGAATCTGTGGTTGTCTTCCTTCTTTGGCTCTCTCTTATTACTCAGAAGAAGTGCCCGATTTTCAAATTAGGTCTAAATAGGTCTCTGCGTTTTCTTTTCTATTTCACTTGGTCTTATTGTCCTTTTAGGCCTCATAACTCCAATTTGTTTGGATTAAATCAAATCACTCTAAATTTCTACCTTCAAGATATCTCCAGATTTAATCCAAAGTATTTATTACACCTGAAAATTCAAATTAAACTTAAAAAAGATGGAGAAGACTAATTAATTTAATCAAAATTTAAATATATCCATTTAAAACTAAATAAGATTAAATGAAAATCCCAGTAAATAAAACGCAGGCTTATGTACAGTGTTGAAGAAGATTTAGGGGACAAAAGAAAGAAAAACTTTTATTTATGTAGGAAATTACACTCACTAATTATTTTCCTACACACCACTCAATATAGCCTCATACTCTTTCTATCTTCTTCCTTTTTCCTCTCACTTTCAAGTAAGCCTACCTAGATGGGTATTTATACCCATTCCTCCTCCTTAATGGATGGTGGAGATTTATTTGATCTAATGGCTAGAATTCTTCTTCTAGAATTCTCCATACTCTTCTTTCTAGCCTACACCATTCCCTGATATTCTAGAATACTCTATACTTTTCTACAATACTCCTACCTTTCCTAATTTCTTGAGAAAATTCTGGACATGTTTAGAAGTAGCTAGTGTATTCTTTAACATACAGTTTACTTACAACATATCAACTTTATAAAAATATATTATCAAATTTTACTACTCTAATTTTCATTTTTTTTTTCACTTGTAAAAAACACAGCCAACTATAATTTACACTGGTCACTGATGCTACATTTTCTATTGAGTCCAAGGAACCTAGTAAAGATGGAATAAAAGGTGATGTTTCAAGCAGAAAAGTCGCCACCACCAGTTGGTGAACCAGCATTAAGTTTAGGTTTCTGCTCATTAGTTGACTCTTGCAGTGGGAATCCAATCCGGGGAAATGACGAGAGATCAAGTTATCCTGGGAAGTCATTTCATGCTTCAACAATGTGGTGTGCATATTCCTAATTAAGAAGGCTTTTGGGTTAATTGGGAAGTATAGAATTATTATATTTCTACTTAATTAGCAGCAGAAGTCTGTGCCCCATGATGATGCCCGTTATAGTTGTTTTTTTTAATGTTAAATTATTATTTTGTACCTTTAATTTATTTTTAAAGTTGAATTTGGTTATTTAATTATTAAATAGTCAATTGAATCATCTAATTATTTAAATGGTTCAATTAGGTCCTTTCATCCATATTAAAGTTAATGGTATTAATGTTAGATACACGTGTCACTCTCTTAAACTTTCTGATAATTTAATAAGCTCATTAAATAAAATGATAGTTAAAAACTGTCACTATTATTATTATAATATTTTAAATTAAAAAAGGAGTTGTGAATTATTATAAAACAAAAAATCCAAAAACTAAGAACCCCAACCGAGAAACTAAGAACCCAAAAACCACATAGCAAGTTTTGTTTGTTGTTGCGTTATGTTGCATTGTTGTTGTTGTAAAGGAACGAAGAAAGAAAGAACGATGGGTGAGTGAGTAGTGTGAGTGACGAAGGAGGAGACATGATTACTAGTGCTACAACTTCAGCGTTGTGGGAGGACCTGACGCTAAAAGTAAAACAAAGCAGCAACGATTACACCATCCGCGTATGTGGTGACGACATCATAGACGAACTCAAGCATCGAATTGCGAGTTAACCAATGTCTCCTAAACTCGACGACGACCCTCTCTTCCTCTCCCAACTCCCCCTCTACTCCTCTCTCATGATGACCATGATTGAGTATGCTCTCTCTCATTTCGTTTCACACTTTTACTTTTAGGGTTTTCTTTCATTACATTACTCAGTTGAATGAATGAATTGTAGTACTAAGAGAGAGAACTTGCTTATGCATCCTATGGAGTTCCGTGATATCCTCGACGATTTGGAACTTGTCAAGGATGAAGTTGTTGACATCAAAGATATGGAAGTCATCAAGCAGAAATTGAATAGACACATCACTTAAAGGTTCTTCTTTCTCCACATTTTCATTTTTGTTTTCTATTTTTTTTGAACAGGATTATGATTTTTATTTGAGATTTTTATTTGATTTGGGATTTTGTTTTACATTTGAGATTTTATTTAGGATTTTATTTTGCATTTGAGATTTGGTTAGGGTTATATGATACGTTCATTATTTATTTCAAAGAACTAATTTATGTTTTTGCATTTAAAAAATAATTAATGACGATTTTGAAACTGTTAATATATGAAAATTAATTATTGACCATTTTTAACCACTATAAAATATAAAATTGACAAGTATTTCTAATTTATTGACATTGTTAACTTCAATTTGGACATAAGGACCTAAATGAACCATTTTAAAAAAATTAAAAAATCTAATTGAATTATTTAATAATTAAAGAACCAAATCGAATATTAAAAATAAATTAGAAGAAATAAACAGTTTTGTTTTTTACAATTGCCACAATGATCAAATCTAAATCCTCATTATATATCTATCCCCACTTAGCCGATCCTAATGGGATGTACTTTATAGTTTGAGAAATGCTAAATCATCCTAAAAAATCAGCTTGAGAGTTCTCTTACTCAGTGGAAAGATACTCAATACTTTCTGAGTTTTGAGAGTTCAATAAGGGTCTTTGTTTTTTGTCTTCTTCCGGAATTGGACAATTGTTAGGATGATTTTTTTAGGAGAATAATTAGCATCTCTCTGATTTTCTTTCCACTTATATTTAAGGGTAGGAGCTTCAGAAAATCAATATTGATGCTTGTCCTTGAAAACTTTGTTTTTCCTCATTTACTCATGTCCCATTTTGTAAATCAGGGTCACTAGCTTATGCCTCTTCATTTTTGCAGGCCTATGTACAAAGATATATACGGTTACACAAGAAATCATTCGAATTTCAATTAGCTTTTGGACAACATTTTCCATTGAACTTTCAAGGCGAAGTCGTATTCAAAAATATATTATTGAGCATAAATTATTAGAGCTCTTTATTTTATGTAACGTGTTATTTTCGTCCTTCCTTTATTTTTTCTTCTATTTCTATTACTAGCAGCCATGTGGTAGAAACGTACGGCAAATAAAATAGACGGAGTCAAAAGCAGATGCATTAGCTAGGAAATTAGGGAAAAGATTAACGACGATCCTAATTTTGGACTCGTCACTAGATAGTAGAAGAAACATAGATAAGAAAAAATAAAAAGAATAAGGCTATGTTGCAGAAAGGATTGCAATTAGTTTTAAATTTTTTTTATTAGTTGAAAAATTCATTTAATTATTTGATACATAAATTCATTTAATAGTTTATTAATATTTTTAATGGTTTTTAAAAATAAATTACTTGAAATAATATTTTTTAAAATTTTAGTTTCTAATTTTTTATATTTTATTTTATTGTTATCCTTAGTATATATATATATATATATTTTTTTTTACTTTTTTAAATAAATCATAATTTTATTATTTTTTGTCATTTTATATTTTTCAATTATTTCAACATTTAGTCTTATAAAATACTTCTAATTTAATAAGTTAGTCTTTTAATTTTTAATTAATTTTTCAACTAATTTTATCAAATATATCTAAGTAAAAGATATGACCAAAAAAGAAAAAGAAAAATATATATTAAAAATAGAAGAATTGCAGTAAAAAAAATAGATGAATAATTATAAAAAAGATGAAAGAAAAAGTAAATATATAATAATAATCACTCATATATAATAATAATCACTCATATCATAGCATTCAAATATTGCTACAATGATGCAATCATATCCGCATCAGCAATATTTCTTGATGTGTGTCTTTGGATATTTTAATATTTAGAGTATTTTTAATGTAAGATCTTCAATAAGAATTTTAAGTTTAATATTTGATTTTTACTAGATATTCTAATAAAAAAAATGTTGATATATTTAACATGGAAAATGAATTCTTGTGAAAGAATTCTTAAGATTTACATAGTATTTCTTTTAAAAAAATTATTCTCTTTCCTTAAGATCTAAAAAATGAGATTTATTATTAAAGAAAAAATAAATAAAAGAAATGAAATTTACCAAAAAATGATCTGAGATCTCAATTTATAATCTACTACTAAAAATACTCATATGATTGCTAATCCAATTGAGATGTCTTGCATTACTGGGAAATCATACATCAAGGTTCACTAAAAAAAATACCATCAGATTGCGCAAGTTTGATTTTCCATCCAAATGTGTAGAGGTGATTAAAAGAAAGAAAAGTGTTATATAATTATATGAATGAACTTTTTTTTTTTTTTGGGAAGAAAGTTAACATATTTTTTCATTCGAACCACTATTGGCCATCATATATCCATGAAAATTTTAATATAAAGTTGTTGTATCAAATTACTGGAAATGAAAAACGTAAATTATTATATCGACATATAACAGACCCTACTGAAATTGAAAAATCATAACTTGGAATTCGAAAACTATTAAAGTCACATAAAGAGACTTCTTGAAATTTGGTAGTATCAATATTTTTGGACTATTAGTATATTTTGTACCTAATTTTAAAATATTTTATAATCAAGTTCGACCTCAAAATTATTAGTTAAATTTAAAATAATTTTATATTAGTGGACGACAGATTCAGTTGTTATAAAAGTAAATTATATACCATTTAAATATTTAATAAGATCATGATATAATGATTTTTTTAAAGTATTTTCACACGTGGTGTTCAACATCGGAAAGTCGTTGAACAAACCAATAGAATATTGTGGAGACAATATTGTCTTCTTGTATGTTATGTTTTTTTTAAGAAAATATTAATTGTTAATTTATTAATTTTTATTAATGAGAAAATTAAGATCTCTTTTTTTTTTTCTTTTTTTTTAATCACAAAGTCAATTTTATAAATTGACTCATATGTTATGTTTAGCTTTACAATATGATATCATATTTTTTATGTTTATTTCTTTTTAATATATATATATATATATATTAAAAGATTGAGATTGTATGAATATCAAAATTAGAATAATAGCACTATTTTTACAAATCTTTTCTACTATTTTATTAAAAAAAGTATTCATAAAGTAAATTATTTAGTTTAATAAAAAAAAACTTTCACCTTTGTAGTAATTGAACTAAATGGGAGGTCACTCATAATAAGTGTTAAGTTATATGTTGTTTATGTTTCAATATGAGATTAATTATATTGTCTTTGTAATGTCTTTTTTCTTGAAGTCTTTTGTGGTATTTGATCTCGTGATCTGGCCAAGGGTGAAACATTATAAAATACAGTATGATATTTAAGTAAGATAAAACTCAGAGTAATAAGTATTAAATATCAATAACAAAATGAAAATGAACAATGCTCTTTTATCTTGAAAATCTCACTTTTATTTATACAAATATGGTTGGACTTTGGATTTATGAACTTTTAGGATGATTGGGGAGCTTAATCCGCATTACTCTTTAAAGTGTCCCCATTACAACTTTGATGGTCAATTACCTAGCTAGTCAAGTATGATCAAGTATTTGGCAATCTAGCTATTCGGTTGGCCAAATACCTATCCAGACAATGTAGTTATATAGTTATGAGAATTCTTTTTTAAAAAAAGCTACAATCTAATCCATTATTTTGAAAATTGAATTGGACTAGTCGGTTCAATTAGAAATCAGTTAAACACTCTTAAAAATCACGATACTTTAGAACTGTTGATAACCAGTAAAGAATCGGTCAAATTGACCCAAAATTGGAGTTGAATTGACACAGAAAATCGATATCAAATTGGTATTCTTAATATTTTTATTTTACTTAATCTATTTTTAAGATAAATAAAAATACATAATTTAAATATTTTAAATATGTATCAATTATTTTGTCTAATATTATTAATTTTTATCAATAAAATACATAATTTAATCATTTACACTAATTTATAATTCTTTAGATCCTAATTTTTTACAAGTCTAAATTTTTTATTACTTAAAATATTATGTAATATTAAAAAAAATATAAAACGGTTCATCCAGAGTTCAACTATTGTTGAGCTATTGAATCTTGAATTAGTGTGTTCACCAATTTAGTCATCATCTAATTTTAAAAACTTTGATCTTATTAGTGGTTATAAATGCGAAAATTACTCTAAAAAATTGGTATAATTATGTGGGATAAAAATATATTTTAAGACTATTTATTCATATAATGTCTAAACAATGTTAATTTATCTGAAATGTCAAACATTATTATACTAGTAACAACTAACAACAATCATAAACTCTCCTATTTAAATAACGAAATCAAAGTAAAAATTTAGGATTTATTATTATTTTGGTCCCTAATTTTTTCAAGACCTATTATATTTTTAGTCCATAATCTAAATTTTGATTGGTTATAGTCATTAAATTTTTCTCCCTGACATTACTTTTTAGTCTTTGCATTCAAGTAACAACGTTAATTGAAGATATAATAACAACATTAAGCTCAATGATTTGCCACACTATTAAGAAATATGACAAGACAATCATATGTAATTTATTTTTAATAAATTGTGTTTTTAATCTATCATTGATGAAACAAAAGTTGTTGATGAGAGATTGAAGTGATAATTTGCAAAGAAAAATACATAGATCTATTCCATTAAATTCTTGATGGGATAATAAGTTATTATGTTATCAATATTATTGTTAGATAGTTCCTTAACATGATATTTGAATACAAAGATAAAGTAATGATAAAAAATTCAAAAATTTGACCAATCAAAATTTAGATTAAATTTTTTTTATTCATAAAAATTAAATATAACATAAATTTTTTATAATAATTAATATATTTTGTTGAACTAACAAAACTAGACCATCTTGACATGTTAGTTCCTGAAAACTAGTTCCAAAACAAATTAGGGGTAAGAAACACAGTAAAAGAGTAAAAAATTATCGCAATCATTAAAAAGAATGATATTGTTATATATAAGCATTAAAATATGGGAGGGACCTTAATTCTTAAGGAAGCTGCACCCTATTTATATAATATTTCTTAGAGTAGCCGTTATAAGGAGTTGTAGTGGCTCCCTTTAAGTTTAAAATAATCTATTTGATTTTTAACAAAAATAATAATAAACTGTAGTATTTGATTTGGTTATCTTTGTATATTTTTTTTATAATAAATGCTTAAAAAGTTGTTAAAAATATATTAGGTAAGAAATTTTAAAGTATTAAGAAATTAAAATGAGAACGATTAATTCATTAAAATCTAGAATGAAATTTATTATTTTAAAGTAATTTAAAACTTAAAATGTTTAATATCTTTTGGTAATGATAGAAATTCTTTTGGTAATGTTTAAAATATTTAATATATACAGTTGATATAGTAAAATACAATTGCTATTTTAGTGCAAAATCCGTCCGTATATATTTTTGTATGTACTCATACTAATGTGGATTAGTCAAGACAGCAGGAGAAAAATGTCTAACTTATTTGATTAAATATGATATGAAAGTTATTATAAATTTTTTAATATTATTTTTATTCTAACAATAAAAAATACTAATGTGGATCATTAAATGATTTATCATTTATTAATTACATTAATACATTTATAAAAAATGTTATAATATTCACGGCCCTATTTGATTCAATTCCTAAATAAGGAAATAGCCAATATGACTAAAATAATTCATTTTTAAGTTTAACAATTATTAATGGATTTGGACGCAGTAAAATAAGAAAACGTGTAAAATGAAAGGAAATACATGCATGACAATTTATATTAAAATAAAATTAATTATCTTTAAATTAATGATAAATATATTCTTGTATCTTATACACTTATTACTTCAAATATCATACCAATTCTCGAAACAAATGTAATGATTTCAATGTTAGTAATTAATTAAAAATTTGAATTGTTAAAATATTTATTTAAAATAATTTATTATATATAATAATATTCAATTAAATAATACCATTTTTATATCTTTTTCAACATTCTAATATTATGTACTCTCAATGCTTTTAAAATATTATTTACTCTCTTGATTTCATTATAATTGTCATTTTATATATTTTTTTACACAAATTAAGAATTATCAATAAAATAGATGAAAAAAATAATAATTTATAAATTATCATTATCATCATTAATTTATTTTTTATTTTTTAACAAGATATCATTAATATTTTAAGAGATATAAGCGTAAAATAATTAATATTACATTTAAAAAATAATAATTATTGAAGGACAATTTTTTTTTACACAATAATTTTATGGGACTAAAGGAAGGATATTTTGTTCTATTTTTTAATTATGTTATATTTTAATATTCATAGTACATGTAAAAGATATTTCACATGATAGTGTAATCATACAATGAAAGTTATCTCATTTTAATTGTAGGAAAGAAGAAGAAAATCCTTGCCGGACATAGGGTGATAGGAAGTACTCGAGAGGATGTTTGACGAGGAGGAATTATGCACAGCACAGCCAAGCCACAGAGCAACTGTACGAGGAACTGATGCTCGGGTACTTCAGTTCAGCCTCCTCAGCTTCACGAACTCAACTTTATAAATCTCTTCTATGCTTGGGCCCCACTCTCTAAACACTATACATACACTTTCCTTCTTCTTCTTTTTTTTTTTTTTTTTTTGTTTTCTTCCGCGTCATAGTCTTCCCTTTTCAAACACAAGAAAGAAAGAAGGAAAGAACGAAAGAAAAGGGAAGATCTCAAAGGGATTTATTTGTGTCTGCTTCTCTGCTCGATCTGCATCCTTCTCTTATCTTCAACGCGTTGATTTCTGCTGATTCGATCAACTCTGGTATGGTCTGTTAACCTTTCTTCTGTTTTTCCCCTCACTTTTGTCTCATGTTATGAGATTTGTCAATATAAGCGAATTTTTCGTGGGTGGTTTTCAAAGCCCACTGACTTGGTGCCATGGAAAGTACTCCTCCTCTTCTTCATCATCTGTGGTTGTTGTTGTTTCTGCTTTGTTATCTTGTTCTCTGTGCTTCTGCCACCGATGTTGAATTTGACAACTGTAACTGCGATGACGGGGAAGGGATTTGGAGCATACACAGCATACTCGTTGGCCAAAAAGTCAGCGATTTTTTCATTGCCGTTGCGTATTTTTCCATTCCCATTGAACTCCTTTACTTTGTTAGCCGTTCAAACGTTCCATTCAAATTGCTCTTCCTTCAATTTATTGCCTTCATAGTGCTCTGTGGCATGACCCATTTACTCAATGCTTATTCTTATCATGGCCCTCCCTCCTTCCAGTTGCTGCTTTCCCTAACCGTTGCTAAATTCCTCACTGCTCTTGTTTCCTGTGCAACTGCTTTAACCCTTCCCCCTCTCATCCCTCTTCTCCTCAAAGTCAAAGTTAGGGAGCTTTTCCTGAGGCAGAACGTGATGGAGCTTGGCCAAGAGGTTGGGATGATGAAGAAACAGAAGGAGGCAAGCTGGCATGTTAGGATGCTCACTAGGGAAATTAGGAAGTCTCTTGATAAGCACAACATCCTCTACACCACCCTTGTTGAGCTTTCGAAGGCGTTGGATTTGCATAATTGTGCAGTTTGGATGCCGAACGAGGACCGGCGAGAGATGCACTTGACTCACGAGTTGAAAACCAATTCTGCCAAGAATTTTCAGAATTCTATTCCGGTGAACGACCCTGATGTGTTGGAGATAAGAAAGACCAAAGGGGTGAAGATTCTGAGGCCCGAGTCTGCTCTAGGAGCTGCGAGTAGTGGTGGCTCTGTGGAGTTGGGTTCTGTGGCAGCTATTCGCATGCCGTTACTTCATGTATCAAATTTCAAAGGAGGGACACCGGAGTTGGTTGAGACGTGTTATGCTATACTTGTTTTGGTTCTGCCAAGTTCAAGCACTAGGGTTTGGACCAACCATGAGATGGAGATAGTTGAAGTGGTTGCTGATCAGGTGGCTGTTGCCCTGTCTCATGCATCTGTTCTTGAAGAGTCTCAGCTGATGAGACAGAAGCTGGAAGAGCGGAACCGAGCACTGCAACAGGCTAAAAAGAATGCAATGATGGCCAGCCAGGCAAGGAAGTCGTTTCAGAAGGTGATGAGCCATGGAATGCGGAGGCCTATGCATTCTGTTCTGGGGATGCTATCATTGTTTCAAGAGGATAATTTGAGGTCTGAGCAGAAGATTATTGGTGATACAATGTTGAAAGTTGGACATTTGCTCTCCAGTTTGATTAATGATGTAATGGAGATTTCAGAAAATGAAAAGGGAGGCTTCCGGTTAGAGATGAAACCTTTCCTTCTGCATTCGATGTTGAGGGAAGCTGCTTCCATTGCCAAGTGCTTGTGTGTTTATGAAGGCTTTGGTTTTGAAATTGGTGTCCAGAAGTCTTTGCCTGAAACAGTTATGGGTGATGAGGCAAGGACTTTTCAAGTAATTTTACACATGATTGGCTATTTATTGAACATGAATGACAAAGGGACTCTCAATTTTCGAGTTTTTCTTGAAAGCGATGGTGGAGACAGGGATGATAAAAATATTGGAATATGGAGATCAAGCAATCAAAATGAGTATGTAAATATAAAATTTGATTTTCAGATTACTGAGAGTTCTCAGCCAGATGAAGCTATTTCAACCATATATTATACTGGTAGGAGGCAGTACTACAACAATGAACCTAAGGAGGGCCTGAGCTTCAGCATGTGCAAAAAGTTGGTACAGGTAGTGCATCATTATCTATATCTAATTTGTGTATCATCATCCATTTGATTATAGTCAGATGTATAATTTCCCTGTTAACTTTTTAGCTGTAACTTATAAAGGACACATTCCCCATCCTCTCTAGTGAATTTATGTGGTCATCCATTAACTGTATAAATTGTTAGCAGTTAGCTTTAGACCTTAGAATTGCATTGGTTAGATTAAACTAATCATTTGGTCCTTATTGGCAACACTCGTTTATGAATCAGTTCCTGTATGAAAAAAATTGAAGTTATAGTCCATATATGCTCATATTACTTATTAGTACACATTGTCCCCTGCTTTTACTATATTTTTTAAGTTTTAGTCCCTAAAAAACCTAAGTTTTAGTCCCTATGCGCCCTTATAGCCTTATAGGTACTAAAACTTAAGTTTATAAGGACCAAATGGTTTGTTTAACTCCCTACATGTTATGCTTAAAGGATGATGTTTGGTTTGACAAATTTGCTTGCTGAACTGAATTTTCAGAATTATCCAATGTGGAATTGTTTATGTTGGAAATGGGTGGTGAAACTATGATAATAAGTTAGATTGGGTGATATTGCTGACAGATCAGATTTAATAATACTTAGGAAGCTTTCTATTTAGTCAATGCCTCAACAAATCTTGTGCTTGGTTATGTTCTAACCAATATGCATATTATCATGGTTGCTCGTGTGTTACAAAACACACTTTTGCTTTGAAAGTTTGCTTTTGGGGGGCGGGAATAATTCTGGGGATATCAAGTTGAATTCCAGTTCTTAAAAGGCTATTGACATCTGCTGTTTCACTTCAATGATTTTTTGTGCCTATACAACCTTTTTTTTTTTTTTTCTAGAGATGAGTTTGAGATTCGATGCATCTATCTTGAACCCAGGAGAAATAAAATATGACACAACCTTTTCACCTTCTACATGCCTCAAAATTTTTGGTTATCACCTTAGCATTTGGAAGTTATATATAGAGCATGGTGCTCAGTAGTGGAATCATTGTTCCTTGCTTTTCATGTTTGCATTAAGCTTAATTTGGCTCATGTTACTGAATAATAATGGCACCCTAGGATGCTCAAAGGGGATCTTCTACTCCAAATTGACCACGCACTGATCTATCACTTATGCTGCCATTTTTTCCATTAAAATTTTATGAATTAATATGATAACTTCATCTTTAGTGAAAGTATTTTTTTAATTTTGTTTCTTCTAACAATTCATTAGGAAAGTGTAATTATGGGCAAATCTGTTAATACAAAATTGCTGATTACGTATATTTGACACTATTTTGCATAGATTTCTCTCCTTAAGGGTTTCATCTAAGAGCTGACATGCTTTTTCTGTCATAATATAAGTCAAGTCATGATGTCCTTGGCTTAACATCGTTGCAGAGAAGCTATTTTCCCCTGTATTGGAAAGATCCTTTTGTGTTTACCTCATATATATGTAAACATCATTTATCCTTTTTTGGGAGCTTATCCTAGATAACTCTGAAAATACGGATTCCAGCAGGCTGACAACACAGGCATCACAGGAAACATGTAGATTATATTAGCAGAAATAAATTGCAATAGTTACCATTTTATTTTTATTTGTAAAATCATCCAATTAGTTATAGAATTTTCCTACCATAAACTAGACTGGAAAAAATTCTTTATTTCTTTCATCAGTTGGATTAGGCGACCAATAAGAAGGTTCATGCATTTTGGGGTTAAGTGGGTGAATAGCTCTAGCAAAATGCTGAAGTGTTTTGCCGCAAACCCAAATTTCTTTCTCTGAACTTGCCTATCTGCTAATTTGTTCAGCAAATGAACCTTATGTAATGTTTTTTAATTCATCATTGTATGATTGTTTTCGTAACTCTGACTTTACAATGTGGAATAATATGCAGATGATGCAAGGTAATATATGGATATCACCGAACTCCCTTGGTTTGGTGCAAGGCGTGACACTTCTTCTCAAGTTTCAGATAGGACCATCACTTGAAAAATCCATATTTGCACCTAAAGATTATTCAAGCTCCCAGTTCAGAGGCCTTAAGGTTGTGTTAGCCGAGGACGATGGTGTAAACAGGACCGTGACCAAGAAGCTACTTGAGAAGCTTGGTTGTCAAGTAATTGCTGTTTCATCAGGGTTTGAGTGCCTGAGTGCTATAACTGGTGCTGGTAACTCATTCAGAATTATCCTGTTGGATCTTCACATGCCCGAAATGGATGGCTTTGAAGTGGCAAAGAGAATCCGGAAGTTCCAAAGCCGTAGTTGGCCCTTGATTATAGCTCTTATAACAAGTGCAGAAGAACATGTGAGGGAGAAATGCCTACTTGCAGGAATGAATGGATTGATCCAAAAACCTATCGTACTTCATCAGATAGCAGATGAACTTAGAACAGTCCTACAAAGAGCAGGTGAAAAACTGTGAGAACAGTTTTAAAAGCATGCTTCGGTTTAAGAAAATAGGATTTCATTAGTAATTACAAAAAGGTCATGTTATTTTAGTTTTGTTTCCTAATTTCAAGCATTGTGGGCTATGCTTTTATTTTTTTGTGAACAAATTCTTGAAAATAAGAAACAAAATAACATAATGTGTCTTTTATAATTACTAATGAAAGAGTGACTCAATTTTCTGAAGTTGCTCAAAACGGCATTGTGAACTTGGGGGATTTCTAACAATATCAAATAATAAAAATAGCCGGTTTATTTTTGCTAATGGTAGCCTTTTGTCCAACTATATGTTATGGCTTTATACGTTACTGCTTGCCTCCATCCAACTCCAATCGAGACAGACGATATTAGGAGAAGAATCAAAATACGGCTTCATCAGTTGATCTTCAGTGTTTGGAAAATTTTCGGTCAAATTAGTTTTGGCTATTGTTAATCTTCCAAAGTCAATCAAGTGGCCCGGCAATGACTAATCATTTAGCAAAGTTGACTTATAATTCGCAATAATTTCATGATGATTTGTCACGTAAAGTGAACTAAATAATTTTAAATCTTTTTTATCTTTAAAATATACCAATTAAAATATCATATTATTTAAATTTTTTCCTTCTAATACTAACCTTTTATCTTACAAATTTCTTTAAATTTCATTATTTTCTTAATTTCAGAATCTTACAAATCATTTTATAATTCGAATTTGTCTTAAATTCTCAATTATTTATCAAGGGAATGAATTTAATATATGAGTTTGATTTTTATGGATAAAAAATTTCTTAATTATTCAAAAAGAAAATAATGATTTAAAAGACAAGTGTTCAACCTTTATTAATTCTCAACTTTAAATACCTATGATTAGTTCTCAACTCAAAAAATCATTTAGTTACCATCATTTTGTAAATAAAAAAATATAAAATTGAATGAGGTTACCTGAGAATTTTTAATTCTTAAACTTTAAAAATCTTTCACCTGATACAGAAGAGGAGGTTGCCGATCCCATTAATTAACAAGGAAATATTAGTTTTTTTTTAAAAAAAAATTAATCAACTACAACTAATTACGCTTAATTTTTGAATGCTGAATTATACGCATCAGTGTATCGGTGTCCAAATAATTTGATGATTGAATTCCAATTTAACTCTTAAGAACGAACCCGGAGGGAGCGACTAAACGAAGATTGATGCGAGTGGGGAACGAAACTCTGCTACACGTGAAGAAAATGAAGAAAGATTCAGCATATTTCTAACTAAATCAAAACAAAGCCAATTTGATTTGTGCGTTGTAACTGCGTTTGTGTGCGAAAGAAATCGAAAAACCTGAGAGAGTGGAACACACTAGCTCACTTGTTGCTGGTTTCTGGCAGTGGAATTTGATGGCCCGTGCACGAGGAGTTGCTCTAACCGTTCCTTTTAGACTTTTACTGAGTATTAGAAATTTCAGTATTTATATATTGACCCTGATCGTGCCGACCGGGGTCATTGTGTAAATAGTGTAAAATTTATATGTTAATTCTTAACTTAAACACGGAACAAAGAGTGGTAAATCGAGCGAGTGAGTGAGAATGAGTAGTGAAGGCGAAGCAGAAGCGCAATACTTCTTCAAGGACTTCGACTGGGAAGACCTAAGAGCAGAGATTGAAGCAAACCCTTCCTTTGCCTACCATTTCGAATCTTCTTCTTCTTCATCGTCTTCGTCAACATCGGCACCACCAGAATCAGACGTACAAGCATGGAAGCAATTTCACCTCCGTCACGCCTCTGGAAAATTCTTCAAGGTTCCTTCCCTTTCCCTTTCCCTTTCCCTCTTCGCATTTTCGCATTCACTTTCCCTAACTAGCTTCTTCATTGCATTCAGGAGAGGCGCTATTTGTTGAAGGAGTTCCCAGACCTGCTCTCCTGTCCCCCAAACTCTAAGCTCTTGGAAGTTGGTTGTGGCAATGGCAGCACCGCTCTTCCTATTCTACGGTTCTCTTCTTCTCTTTCGCTTTCTCTTTTCCTATCTGTGTGACGTAGCGGCTACTTATTTCAGATTAAGTGTGTTTATCGAATTGCCTCCAATCATGTTTAAATACCACTTAACATTATTTTAGGTCAATATTTATCCGTTTGGTTAATTGATTCTGGACTAAGTTGATGCAACTCTAGGTAGCTTTAACTTTTGCCATTGGATATCATTCTGATGAAACTTTCCTGTGTAGGGCCAACAAAGATTTGATTGTTTATGCATGCGACTGTAGTGATGAGACTCTTGAGAGGGCTAAAGAGATTATAAGTGGAGCCTCCACAGATGCATCCTTTAAGCATCGATTCCGCACATTCTGTTGTGATCTTTCCACTAATGGATTCCCGAACTGGTTGGCGTGCAATCCTTCCCAAGATATTTTTTTACAAAAACAGTCATACTGCATATCAGGTTGCTTTGCTTTACCTTTATGCTGCTGATTTGTACTGATTTATGCAATGGCTCCATAAGAAGTTAGACTTGGTTCTTTATGTTTTTCTCCAGGTGTCAGAGAGGATAATGAACTGCATTTTACCAATCCGTATCCCTCGGAAGAATTTGAATGTTGTGGTGCCGGAGTGGATTTTGTAACATTGGTCTGAGCTTTTCTCCTCTAAAATTATCATAAGTTCAATGATATGGTGGTTCAAGACCTTGAGCATATGTTAGATCCATAATCATCACCATGAGTTGCTTTAAACTAATATATTTCAGATGTTTATCTTAGAAAGCGCTGTCTCTTGACAGCATATTCCTAATCCTAGCAACATGTGTCAACAAATATACTCTCCATTTCAAAATATTAGCCTTTTTTAAAATAAAAAAATGTTTCAATTTATCTGTCATTTTAGAAAATTAAAGTTTGAATTTTTTTTGTCCCATCCCAACTATATCTTTGTCTCTCTTATCTCTACCAAATGGAATGAAAGATAGCAATGGCATTAGTGGAGTCAGGAGTGCCAATATTTTGATAAAAAAGAAATAAATTATATTTTATGATAATTGAGACTAATTAGTGGCTTTCTTAATCATTGTGCAATTATCTTGAATGACATATTCTGAAATGGATCAAGTATTATAAAAGTGGTTTGAGTGTTAGACTGCAAATTATCTTCTCATTATGTTGCAAATATTTCTTTTCTCTACATTTCATTACTTTAATTTGGAAGATACATGCATTCAAGCTTCTAATCTCAATTATTTTTCATGCTTAGTTCTAATCTACTTGTGGCTCTAATTTTTCAGTTGCTTTATTGTTTATTACAAGTTTCAATATACTTATATGATTTATGGTTGTTTTTGTGTTTATCCCAGATTGATAATATATGACTTGGAAAATGTGTGTTTGCCAAAATAAGTAGTTAGTGAGATGGACAGGGTTGTTAGTGAGAGGGCAACTCTGTTAAGTAGTTAGGTAGGTTAATAAGTAGAGGAAGGTTGTGCAGAGAAGTCATTTGGTGAGATTGTTTGCTGAAGTGGGTCTTGGAACCCAGTTGAGAAGGGTTGACCCTTACGAAGGATTATTTTCCTTTTTCATTCATTCTCCAATAACAGATACTGCATTATGTCCTCTTCTATATTCTATTCATATTGCATTTTGCTACCTATTGGCATTTTTCTGAGCTGTAGAACCAGAGCATTTTGCTCTAGTGATGTTTACATCTTTTCTTATGTCAGCTCTATAATCTTTTCCTCGTTTCATTATGGTGATAGTGCTCCATATTTCTACATCGCTATAATTTGAAATATACATGCATTCATAAGTTTAATCTCAATGGTCTCATGTAGTTTTTAGTCTACTTTTGACTATTATTTATCAGGTGGTTTAGTGTTTTACTTCAACTTTCTAAGATTCGTTGTTTATGATTGTTCAGCCTTCAGTGATGTTTAATCTTTCTATATTAGCTCTCTAGATTCTTCAACATACACAAATAACAACTTTATTTCTTATCTATTGAGTATATAATATATCAAAGACTCAGTTGAATATTGTAAGTTAATGACCTCTCATTGTGTAAGTTTCTTGTTTTGATGTGCGTGATGTCAGATATTCACTCTATCAGCAGTACCACTGGAAAGGATGCCAAAGTCCGTCAAGGAATGTTTTGTTGTGTTAAAGCCAGGAGGCATGGTTTTTTTTCGGGACTATGGTAATAAACAAACTAGTCAACTTATTATTTCCAGAGCTTTTGAGAAAATAAAATTTTAGCTTTATGTCATAATTGTTCTTTAGAAACCTAAGGTGCTGGCAATGACTGAACCCTATGTAACTAGGCCTCTATGATATGACCATGCTTCGATTTGAGCCAGACAAGCGAGTGGGATTCAGGGAATACATGCGGTCAGATGGAACACGATCATATTTCTTTTGTTTGGATACTGTCCGGAGCCTATTTTTGGGTGCAGGCTTCACCGAGGTACTTTTCTTTTTTAATTGGAAGACAAGCGTTTGGGGTTGGTATAAGTTGACTTGTGCTCCTACATGAAGTTTAATACTTGTTTGCTGGTTCTTATGTATGAATTGGGGTTAGAATCTGTTTACTGTTACAGTGTTTGTTTACATAAAATTTTGGGTATCTCCAATGTCTGTGGAGTGTTTCTAACACATCATTTTCAGCTGACTACCTCTAATTTGTTAGTTTATGAACTGTGCAGATCGAGCTTGATTATTGTTGTGTTAAGTCTGTAAATCGTCAGAAAGGGAAGTGCATGCAAAGAGTGTGGGTTCACGGGAAGTTCCAGAAACCTGCACTGAGTTGTGAATAATCTTCCTTGGTGTGCTGTGTGAAGTCAGATGAAAAAGTACACTTATTCAAGTTTATCATCGATTGCTTTCAGCTACACAGAAGGGTATAAAAGAGAAACAGGTAGAAAAGACAAGAATTCTGATGTTTCTGTAGTCCTTTTTATTTAGTCTTAGGTCAGAGATCATGAATATCTCACAACTCATTGGGTCAGCCACTAATCCCTTTCATGAAGCATGACTGTAGTCCTTTATTTTCAATCCTAAGTTTTGTAGTGCTGGAAATCTGAATGGCTATTTTGGAAAAGCAAATATAGATCTCATGGCTGCAGTTCAGATAATCTATTTCTGACTTGATTACGTTTGTTGTATTCAATGAGAATTTGGGAAGCTACAAATTTCTTTTTCTTAAAATTATTTTACTAATCCTGAAATTACAGTCAGGAAGAGTTTTGAGGAGTTTTCATGGAACGAGAGTACGTCTTAAACTTCATGTTGTGGACCATTATATGAATGAGTGTCTTTTTCCCGATCGTCTTCACTTCTTAGGCTTAGTACTCGAGGGATAAACATTAACATGGAATTACATACATACACATGTAAGCCTATAAAATCATTAGGGTTCAATTTATTACATACTCACTTATAACTAAGTATAAATTTTTAAAGAATAAAGGACATTAAATCTAGTGCCAGAGTTTTCTACATCCAAAAATTGTCCTTTATGAGAACAGAAACCAACTATAATCGAGTAATGAAACAACACAAGTATGTGTGTGTGTTGGACTTGATATATATATATATATATATATATATATATATATATACATATATTATACTCATGCGGTAAATAATTCATATTCCTTATTCTATACCTCAGTTATATATCATATCTTATGTCAATAGCTTAACCAGTTAACAAACCCTTCCAAGATCCAACCAACAACGAACAATGCTATGCGCCTGTTAATTCCAATGACCGTGTTCAGTTTAATAACATTCCTGTGTAACGTCAAACTCGAAAGGTAAGAGTTGTTTTAGCCGCTGGATACAATTGCACTCTAATATAATTTGCTGGACATGATTTAACTTTTTTTTTATCATTAAAAATTGAAGATATGTATTAAAGTTATTTGCAATAGCTCCCAATTGACTTAGACTTCCTTAAAATAGTAGGAATTTTTTATAAAACATTTATAAAAAAAGAAAATGAATTGAACTTCTCTCTAAAATTAAAATTAATTTACAAACCATAAATTGCGAGAAATTAAATTAATTTTTTTTATAAAAGTGAAAGAACTTCTATAAAGATTAAATGCGAAAAATTAAATTAAATTTATTTTCTTATTTTTATTCCACCATTACTTATCTAAATAAAATATATGTCTAAGACACATGTCCCTGTTACTCTTCCACAACTGGTGAAGGTGAGATGTGTTCCAAATCTAGCTTTCTCTTACAGTCAAACTCCAATAGTGAATTTAAGAATTTTATGAACAAATCTCATTAAATATGCTTATATATATATATATATATATATATATATATATATATAATACAATGCTGGATTGAATAGTTAGTACTTAATAATTACTAAAAATTAAGTAATTCCAAAACTAGTTACATTATTTGTATAATGAATTTTTGTAACATTTATAATGTTACTTTTTATTTTTCTTTTTTTTACTGCTATTTTTATTTATCTTATGCTTTTTTTCCTCACTTCTTATCTCTTAAAATTTGGTCTTTGCATAATATTTATCCACTTTTATCATTTGAAAATTAAATAATATTTGATCTTGCATACGTCGTCGTATACAATTTTTTTCTATATACACACGTTTTAAAAATACTTCTAAAAATTAAACGAAATAATTCAATGTTTCTTTGTACACAAAGCATTTTCCATATTTATCAATTGATTGTGTTACGACCCCCCGAGTATATAAGGCTATAACAGGAAGCCATGAAGCATTAATCCACTCAAACCCAATTAAGATATGTGTTAATGTGTTATTTAATAGAATGGTTTATCCTTAATTAAGTCAGCGAAAGAGTTGGATGCTGAAAATTTACGATCAGCATTTCCCTGAAACAACCGTCTATGATTTCTATAGCAATAAAAGATAGCTTACTCCTATCCTGATTATGTATAAAGTTTTTGTGCTGTATTGCTCCACTTTTTATGCATTAACAGTTACTACCTTAATGTCAAACCATCATAGGGTTCCTTTCCTTATCCACTAGATTATGACTATCCCGTCATGATCAAATTAATAGTAGAATGGTGCACGTGATTGATGTAGCTGTTCTAATTATTGTTTCTGATTACATATAATATATATATATATATATATATATATATATATATATATTGGGTGAGTTTATTTAGATTTAAAAAATAATTTAAAGAAGTTATTTGTTAAGAAACAGATAAAATTTATTTCTTAAAAAATATATTTTTTAAAAAAATTATTTAGACAAACATATAAATAAAGAAAAAAACGAAATAAGTTTATCGTGTAAAATTTTTCATACCCTCAAACAATCATAATTTATAGTATATGTAACTTTTAAGATAATAACAATAAAATTTAAACTTTTTTTTAAAATGTGACATTTTGTAATTAGTTAATAAAAAGTTATTTATCGCATATTAGTTAAACTTTTTAGAATAATTATTTTTTATAAGTTATACTGACTGTAATTTCTAATTAATTGATCATATAATTTTTTTTACATAACTAATTAAATTAACAATTAATAAATATAATATTTATTAATAAAATGATATATATTTTTTATACTAAAAAAATATTTATTAATACATTTAGATTTATGATATTTCTATTAATAATTTAATTTTAGTTAGATAGAATCATAGAATTTTTTAATCATAGAAGTTATATTGATAGAAATAAACTTGATTCTTAACTGTTAGTATATTATTATTGTTTTTTAGTAATTTTAATACTATGTTACCTTTTCTCTTTCTATTTATTTTTTGTACAAAATATATATATGTATATATATATATATAGGTATATGTAGATAAGCCAAAAGATTCCATATTAAAAGAAAAGTTTGCTTTGTCTACTATAAGTAATAAGTAATTTTGGACGAGCCTTGATTGAAATGATTAGCCCAGGCGCCATCTTTGACACATAAATAAATGCATTAGAATGCTATATGCATGTTTTAAGTCCATGCAAATGCTATTAACGCATTTTAATAAATAAATACATTTTAATGCCTCTCATTACTAAAAGCTTTATTACCTTTGGGTTAACTTTGAATGAGAACGGATTGAAAGATAGTATATTTACCTTTTAAAAAAATTGAATCTATAGTGAATATTTTAATATTGATATTTTGATTTTTAAAATTGAAAGTATTAAAAGAAGTGCTAATAAAAAATATTATCCTATTAAAAATATTAAACTATAAGGTATAGATTATATAATGTTTAAATATATGGTTTGTTTTATTGTGAAAGATTAAAAATGCCAGAATAACTATCTAAAAGAAAATTTTCAAAATTAAAATTGCTTAAATATCAATTGATATTAATTATGTTTTAAAATAAAGTTCAATGAATTAGACAATTAGTTATATATTCGATCTAATCATATGATGTGAATGTTTACTTTTAACATAATTGTTTGATGCTCTAAAATAGATAATTAAACACGCCAATCTGAGATTTAAAAAAAAACCCTGTCATTTTATATATGTGTTCTATTAAACATAATGATCAAAATCAAACAAAGAGATAATCACATCATTACTTTTTGAGAGTTCTTCTGAAATATTTTTAGTAATTAACACTTAAAATTATCACTACAAATTTTAATAATGATATGACAGCGGAAGATATAATGATGTACATGGATTCATGCATGATTAGTTTCAAAATATGAAATAACAAGTTGCATATAATTTCATTGTTATGAGTTGATGCTATTTTGTTTCGGTTCAGTTTTAGGTGTATGCATCGGCCGGGATGAAAGAAATGAAGAGGAAAAGTATGAGTTCTTTGGTGGGGAGAAAGTGAAAGCATAAGAAGAGATTTAAATTATTGTGAAGATTTTGGGGAGAGAGACCAAATTATTTTCTAATTTTACCCATCTCATATATATAAGAAATTATTAATGTAAATTATTTATTATTTTTTAGCGTAAAAATATCTATAATATTATATCATTTTTTTTATCTTGGATTACGTACCAAACAAGTGAAAAGAGAATTAAACTTTTTTTTTCCTTAATTCAAACAGCAACAAAAATTGACACAAATTTTGCACTCTATTTTCTTCCCTATTTTCACATCCAAATATAGCTAAAAAAATTAAATCATTTTATTAAATAACTCAACAGTTTAATTTGTATGCATTATCATTGCAATAAAAAGTAGTCCTTTCAATCAATAAAAAATTGTGATAATCAAATGTGACTTTAATGTATCTATTATAAATGTTATCAATTTCTTACGTATAAGTATTTTTGTGATTGATTTAAATTTAAACAATATTGCTTAATTTTCCCCATTAAAATAGATGGTCTAAAATGACGTTTGCTTCAATAGTTAATACCAATAAAATATCATTTTTCAGTCACAAAATTAAGTTAATTAACAGTTATTTTAACAATCTTAAAATTAACGAATATTTTTATATAAAGTACCTAAATTTATGTGGCATA